>JAHBMJ010001924.1:0-24211 GCA_018398765.1 Chromera velia | reverse complement strand
CCCCCCCCCCAAAATGAAAAAATGCGTTATGCGAGTGCGTGCGATCTCAGGGCCTCTCGGCTGATCTCAGCAGAGCTGAGCTGCCCCCCGAGGCGATACTGAGGACTGCTTAAATCCTGTCATACACGTAAAAAATGAGCTCGCCCTGTACAATATATAGACCCACTTAAGCAGATGTACTTTCACGAGTCGAAACGAATTTATAGAGGCAAAGAAGCCTATCAGTGATGCCGTGATGCACAAAGAGACGCGGGACACCGAAAGCAGCTATAGCTTCATCATGATACATAGCCTTCATGTGCATCACCTTGACTCTCCCTGAACCCCTCAGTTTCTTCTAGTCCCCCGTCGCAATGGATGCCGACACGGAGGCCGTCCTCTCGCTGGAGTTTATGAGAGAGGAGCCCCAAGATGCCTGCAGCTTGAAGGCGCTGGAAGCCGTCCTCATCCAGGGCAGGCGTTTGCGCTCCTGGGTCCAGTCGGAGGGGGAGCAGAGGAGGAAACGGAGGCTCCGCGAAAATGAGGAGAGGAAGGAAACCGTAAGAGCCTTGTCCAAATCTGTGCCGGTGGACAGAGGGGCAGAGGCCTTCACGGACGCGATGTGGAAGCGGTGCGAGAAGATTCGTGAAATGTTTGCGAATACTGAAGGTCAGTCATTTTTTTCATATGTTCATATTAATATATAGTATTGATAATATCGGTAGAGAGAGCTCAGCCAGACTCGGGGAGTAGTGACGGACTGAAGCACAAAGCAGCTAGCCAAGTGAACGGAATGTGCACAAAGCAGCTAGCCAAGTGAACGGAATGTGTCCAGAAGTGACCTGACATGCAACCCATGTGGATGAAACAACGGACATGCAGATCTCTGTATATATATATATATATATATATACATACAGATCTGATATGTCAGAACACGCACAAGGCAGACAGAGGCAGGCGTGCAGAGAAAAGAACTTCGAAACAGGTCCGATCTCGGATGTCCGGTGGGCCAGTCAGGCAGGCACGCTCACTGTCTATCGGCTCGATTGCGCATTTTCCTTTTGACTGAGTCTATATAGCTGTTGTCTAACCGACCTCCTGAGCCCGTCAGCGCCTGGCTCGAAGAACTGTAAGTGACTGTGAGACTGCATGAGTTGCTGAATCAACAAGTTCCCCACTCTCCTTCTCTTCTCATTAAATTGCCGTCTGTGTGCTCAGAGGACGGCCCCGGATCGGGTTCTCCAGGCGACTTTGAGGGAATATGCGAGTTTGAGGGAATGTGCGAGGAGTTCAACCGTCTCCTTGGACAGTTGGAGACGCAGGGACAAAGCGTGGGGGTGACGAGACCCGTCCCCTGGCAGATCTCCCAGTGTGCTGCTGCGGATCCTTTGAGAAGGGACGCCACGGTGGATCTGGAGGGGGGCAAAATCACCAACAGATTTGGGCAGAACATTTGGGGGGCAGAGTGCGGGTGCTGTGGGGTAGAGATTCAAAACGGGGCACACGGAGAGGGCACGGACAGGTGGCACTGTCTCGACTGTGCCCTGGACACTTGTATGGAGTGTGAGGCGTTGCTGCGGTCGGTTGAGGCCGAGGGCGTTCTCACAGCGGAGGAATTGAGACAATTCGACCCTCACTGGGATCATTTGCGTGTGGTTGAGCAGACAGTCCCAGTATTCCTCAGACTACAGACCCAACTCTCGACAGCCTCAGAGGCCCTCCAGGCCGCCTTTTCTGTCTACGGCCCCCGGCCCTGTCTGGGCTGTCGGAGGAAATAGCCTGAGGGAACGTTGGGTGAGTATGAGTGGGAGACTTTTTCGGAAGTGGGGGAGCGCACACGGCTGTTGGCCTTCGCCTTCCGTTACGTGTTGCAGATTGAGCCTGGGACCCAGTTGGTGGGGGTGTGCTCAGGTAATCGGTCGGAGTTTATAATGCATACGGGGCCGTCTGTCTGAACCACCACTGCGCCGTGGGGTTGCATCAGACGTACACAGTCGAACAGTTGGTGGACATCCTGAACCACACAGGTATCACTGTCGTTGTTGCGAGTGGAGAAGACGTTTCGAAGTTTACAGCAGCTAGTGCTCGAGCCAAGACGCTGAAGCACCTAATCTGTATGGACCCCCTTCCCTTGACTGCAATGGCAAGCGATTCAGCAAAAGGGGCATCAAGAACGCACGTGCGCGTGCATGAGTGGGCTTCTCTCCTCCGTCAAGCAGAGGCTCTTGGATTGTCTGAGGAGGGAAGGGCGGGGCCTCAGAAGGTTCTCTTGGCCTCCGAGAGAGGCGGTATCTTTCCCCAACTTTCCTCTGACAGTGTGTCTGTTGAGGACGACAAGCTGTTTGCGTTGATGATGACGAGCGGGTCGACAGGCAGTCCGAAAGCCGCCATGTTCACCGACAGAATGTGGACTGTCGACACAGGGCACGCAATGTACATGCCCAACTACAGGAACGTGTCCTTCATTCCCCTCAGCCACTCGTCTGACCTCATGAGAACCTTCGAAACTCTCCTCAATGGGGGGTGCACTGGGTTTGCGCGGTATGACTCCACAGGCACGGCTGTGGAAGACTTGATTGAGGACGTGGGGATGCTCAGACCTGCCATGATTGTCGCACCTCCCCGCGTGTGGAATTGTTTGTATGAGAAGTTTCAGCGTCGTCTGAGGGAAGGGGAGGGGCGGGAGAAAGAGATCGAGAGGTTGAATGAAGATTTTAGAAATATGATGGGGGGGCGGTTGCAGGTCGTGTGCACTGGAGGGGCGCCGACTGCGCAACGGGTGATGGAGTGGCTGGAGGGAACGTTCAGCTGCGGTGTGTTGGAATCGTATGGGGCAACTGAGTGCGGTGCCATTGCAACAAATGGAGTGGTAGAGGCGGGGGTGCAGGTGCAGTTGAGGGCTTTAAGTGAAGGGCGGGGGGGAGCTGTGACGGATTCGTCGGTCGCTCCCCCCTCATTTGGGGAGGTGATGGTAAAAAGCCCGAATCTGTTTGCAGGGTATCTGGACCTCCCTGCTCTCACACGTGAGTGCTTCGACGCAGAGGGGTGGTATGCGACTGGTGACTTGGGGCGGTTGGACTCAGAGGGTCATCTGTCGTGTGTGGGTCGGGTAAAGCACACGTTCAAGCTCTCGAGTGGGGAGTATTACTACCCTGATGAACTAGAGAAGCTGTATGAGGGGGCGGAGGGGGTTAACGCGGTGTGCATTCATGGAGAGCCCTGTGAGGCGACGGTGATTGCAATTTGCGTTGTCAACACGAATTGTGGATTGTCAGATCATGAAATACTCAAAGCGTTTCAAAAAAGAGGGAAAGAGGCGGATAAGAAGTCCTTCGAAATTCCAGGGGGGGTCATTTGTGAGCGTCACATGGAGCGGACAATGGAGAATGGGATGTTGACAATGAGTTTAAAAATCTAAAGACAGCGCATCGCTGAGCATTATCGATCCAAGATCGACGATTTGTATTCAACGCTTATTTGATGGTGATAGTATGTAACTATACATTGCAGCAAACTAACTGGAGCGTATCTGGAGCGTCATGCACTTAAAACGTGGTGACGGTCACCGTGGCGTTACCACATTCAAAGTTCATCAATGTGATTATGTAAAATTTATTGAGCACATGCAATATTATGCAAAACATGATTTAAACATTAATATTTGAGTATATTAATTTTTTTAGTGGAGGAATAAATAAACTAAAAGCTAGTCATCGGGGGGCCGGGGGCTTAGATGCTGAAAGTTGGAGCGAAGCTAGGAATGATCCCAATAGCTTTATATTTTATATTTTGGACCTCCACTTTAACCTTGGTAACTTCTTTAAGTCAGATTCAACTTTATTCAAATTTCAAGTTCAAGTCAGACGATATGGACTCAGACCTTAGTAATTTTTCTTCAGAATCATCATCATATTATTATTATCATTATCATCATCAATCAATCAATCATTTGTTATGGTCGCTAATCTTGCTAATCTCACTGACATATGTACATAAATCTCCAAACTTAGTTGATGCCTACTATATATTAATAGCAAGGCCGTGCAGGGCATGCACTCAGATAATCTAATTTAATAATAATCTGAAACAAAAACATCTCAGAGAGAGAGTCTGTTACAGCAGCATAGCTCATGCTGCATCGCCACATCATTTCGGCGTTATTTTGCCACCAAAATCTCATTAATGATATTCAAACTTACTGACGATCACTTCTGCTTTAACTTCCATTTCTTTTGCTGCTAAAAAAACATAATTGAAGCTCCAACTCTGGGTACTCCATCGCTCCCCATTGGTCTTTTGACCTCATAAAGAGTCCCCCTTCAGCTGCTCCCACCTTGTGTCCGCCCGTCTACAGCGTTCTTTTGGTCGGACCACTCTATGTTGACCACAGAATAAACTAGTAAGTAGCTCAGTAATAGGCAGAAATCATGATCAGAAGAAGTGTCAGTCCTCAGTCAATCATATATATAGAACAGATGTATTAAATGAATTGCATGTGTGAAACTTAATTGTATAGAAAATGAATCGCTCAAAATGCACACATGCATCGACTCTAGGGATCGACTTGCCCGATTATTCAACCCGCGGCGAATAATCGTTCCGCGCATAAGTAGCCTAAGTCTAGCTCAAAGCGCGGCGCGGCATGGTGGCATGCAGTGGACCCGCGGTACGATGGCAGTACACCGGTTTTCAACTAGGGAAGCATACAATTGTAGCATGCATGCATCTACGCATGCATACACCGGTATACAGTGTGCATGCACACGAATACGAAGAGGCTCTACGGAAGAAAAAATGAACAAACGGGACAGACTACGGGCTGTACTATAAAATTCTAAAACAAAAAAAAACTTTTTAAGTTTTTTTTTTTTTTGAATTTTAGAAATTTATAAACAAACATAATCAAACACATATATTTCTAAACTTATCGTATACTTTCTGTAATTTAGAAAAGTAAGTTAAAGTGATTTAAATTACAGTAATTTATAGCTGAGTAATTTATAAGAAAATTTAAAATAGTAAACTAAGAAAACCTTCTCATATACCATCATATACCACATTTCTCATTTCTTTCGGCGTGTATGCATGAAAGGGCGGAACTTAAAAACGATGCAGCTTTAGATATTGGTAAACGGCACTGGTAGGCAAGGGTCCAAGTTGTTGGGGAGCTTCTACCAAAGACTGGAAAGGCTGGTAAAAAGGGTAAAAGGAAGAGAAGGACCTAAAGAGGGACTCAAAAACCAAAGGTATAGGAACTGTGTACGTTTAGATGCATATTTAAATCTTTTTATTCTGAATCTAGAGCATCATGATCTAGATTATGATCCAAAAAAAAAAAAAGATTTCATTTTTTTTTTTTTAAGAATTTTATAGTGCAGGCCGGGGTGCCAGGCCCTAAGGGACAGACCAAGAAAGACAGCCTGCTATGGGGTATTAAAAATAGCTGTATGCTTGATTCAATACAAAAAAGCTTACTAAGGGAAAAGCTAAAGTCTGTTTGACTGTTATTTAATATCTTAAGCTAGTCTGCCGTAGTGTATATTAAAGAAAAGTTCGAATTACGAGTAAAGCCTAGAGTAAAACCTATAGAATAAGACTAATTTTTAAGTGTTTTAATACATATAGTAATTTTAATTGAACCTCTTCTAACAGCCAAGAAATTAGCAAGAATAGGTTTTGTCGTACACTTACTGTTTGTGAAGGCCCAGAGGCTAACGGAGGGCTCTTCCTAGAGTTATACCAGGGTTTCTGATCAACACGCGTTTGCTACAAGCAGATCGATCGATCGGAATTAATTATCGCATGCCAATTCAAGTTTCTCAATATCCGGCTGGGCCCTGGGGATGTAAGAAAGAGTATATATGCACTCGTCGTGCGACATGCTCACCGGCCATACCAATATTGCGAAGGCGCACATACCGAACAATACCAGCATCATGCCCGGCCGGCCGTATCACTCTGTTCCTATCAGTCTGGCTATACACTTTTATACAACAAAAATACAATTATTGATTTATGCGGCTAATTAAAAGTTATGCAACGACCCGCGCGCCCACTTCAATCACATTATATTAGAAAAACGTACACGCGGGCAGGAGGGCGGGGCGCAAACACGTCGATCGTACTAATGCACATTTCAGTCTTAATTTACAAAATGTATTAAATTGCATGATCAAATTAAATCAACTTTGAGAAAATCTTTTGAATCCATTTCTGTCATTCGGTGATTCACTTTAGAGTTAGAATGAGTATATTTTACCTACAAAATAAGATTGAAGTCGAAGTCTGACCGTGCAATGGTTTGAATTTACTCTTTCTAAGGACCTACCTCATCATGGAAACTTAATTATTTGAATTTGCATATCAGATTTTCATCTGAAATCCTTCTGGATCAACTTGGAAATCGTTTCAAGCTGCATTGCCCTGCAAAGAAGTGCACGCAAGAAGAATGAACGCGCTATAATAGGGGGTGAATTACGATTGCATGCATGCATATGGGGGACGCAAGAATACGATTGCATGCATACGGGGTGCACGCGCGCGAATACGAGAAGGCTCCACGGAAGAAGAAAAGAAAAAACGGGACAGACTAGGAGAGAGAGCAGCCCTGCACCTAGTCTAGCTGGAAAGGAGAAAGAAAAAAGAAAGAAAGAAAGAGCTGACGTTGTTCCTTCATAGATGGACCCGATTTTGGAGTCCCGGAAGAATTTCTCCACAGGGTATTCCTTCACGAATCCGTATCCTCCCAGCATCTCCACTGCCTGCGAGGCCACTCTCTCCGCCACCCTTCCTGCTTGAAGCTTCGCAATTGCAGCCTCCATCGTGAACGGTCTGCCCGATTCCTTCAGGGCAGCTGCGTTGTAGACCAGCACTTGAGCGGCCTCGATTTCAGCCCGCATCTGAAACCCGGTGGCAAGGGGGGAAGAAGGAAGGGAGAGGCAAGAAAGGACTGAATGAGAAGGCACTATAGATCGAGAGAACACTCTCTCCGTCTACTCGATTATCTTGCTCTTCTAATGGCACGTTACTTCAACGATACCTCTGTCATGTGACGCAGAATCTTGGTCATTCAGAAGGCGATCGTCAACAAAGATCTTCGTGTGCTGCCTCTTTTCTCATTTCCACACCCACAATCAATGAGATGGTCTCGATCGACAAGCTGCTTGCTCTTTGTCATCCCTCGTAGGCAACTAAACTTTGCGACAGATACCTCCTTGATTTGCACCTCCCTGCCGGTCAGCCCGCGAAGAAAGGTGGTGATTGGATGCATGTCCATTTCCCCCTCACGCACCTCTGCGAACTGGAAGCGCACCGCCTGGAACTCTGAAATCGGTTGGCCGAACTGCACCCTCTCGTGAGCGTATCTTACTGCGTGCTCCCAGGCCCCTGCAGGAAGGAAGGGATGAATGAATGAATGAATGAATGAAAGAAGGAAGGAAGGAAGGAAGGAAAGAGCGAGAGCTTGCTTGCACAGGCAAGGCTGGACGGACGGCTTGGGGTCGGCCTCATGGGTTGGCATGCTAGAACGTTGAGCGTCTCTTTCCAGGACCAACAACGCAGCGCACATAGTTGCATGCACAGGTGCGTTGACACCCGAGATACGACACGGGGACGAGACAGGATCAGCAGCTGGATGGAACAGGAGGGGACAACAGAATGAAGACATTCGGGAGGGACAGCTAGTCGCAGGTGAGAGAGACAGCAAAATGTTAGTCAGAAAACAGTCAAACTGACCTTTCGCAAGCCCAACCATTTGTGCCGCGATTCCTGGAGGTGCACAGAGAGAGAAAGAGAAGAGGAAGGACATGCATTGGACCAAGAGAGGATAAGTCGCCACGGAGAGAGAGAGAGGAGACGCGTAGACACACACACACACACACACACACACGAGAGAGAAGGGAAGTGCAGCTAGGGGCCTCCCTTCTCTTCTCAGGCCAGACAGAACACAAGAAGGAAGAAATTAAGGGAAACGAAGCTCAAGAGCCGCGACCCAGGTCGGCAAGAGAGCTAAGAAGGGCAGAGGGGAAGAATGAGAGTGAGGGAGCGAGACAAAAGACAACGAGAAAACAAAGAGACGCCAATTTCTTACAGAAGGATATCCAGCTGGTTCGAGCGTCTGACTTTCGAACGCAGGCATGACTGACTGACCGACGGACCGACCGACCAATTCTTCCCTCATTCAGAGACTCGATCGCCACTTTGTACCCCTCACCGACTTTGCCCAACACGTTCTCATCGGGCACCTGTTCGATTTCAATGCATGAATGGAATGGAGAAGAATGGTCATGGATGACGCAGGGATGGGAGAACGGATGGAATACTGTGTTGTGTTGGGTTGGAAGGGCCGCGGTTGGAGAGAAGAAGCAAGCAAACACATTTTGAGACAGTACCATTGGTTCGTAAACAATCAGAGAACCCAATCCCAGAAGGGACAAATCGGAACTGAGCGAACGAACTGAACGATAGAGAAACAGCAAAAAAGAGGGAAAAGAAGAGAGCTGTTCGAGCCCCTTTCGCAGCGAAGAGAATAGAAGAGAAAAAGACGACTTAAGCGTCCCTCACCTCACCGCCTTCTTCTATCAAGAAAGAGGCTTACAGACTGCCAAATATGGGAAAAAGATGCGCGCACACAAAAGGATCTTCCCACAAACACTCTGACCCCTACAGTGACTGTGTGTTCCGTCGCGCAAAGGAAAAGTGTGCTGCACAAAAGGACTTCCTTTCCCCTTCCCTGCAAAACAAAGTCCTCTGCATGTCCTCGCTAGTCTGTCTCTCTCGATCGATCGACGCATCTGCTTGACTGACTGACTCACAAAGCAGTCGGAGAGGATGACTTCACAGGTAGACGAGGCACGGATGCCCAGCTTGTCATACTTGCCGCCTGCACACAGGGATGCAGTCAGAGAGTCCGACAAGAAGTTTTTTCCCCGCCCGGGTCGGACCGAGGAAAGGCAGACCAAAGTTTGAACAAAGTGAAAAATGCCGATGAAAGCGTGTTTCACGGTGTGGAGATACAGCGCACTAACTACCGTGACAAAGCCAAAAAAACCGTGCCAGACTGCCACAACGCTCTCCCTCCCTCTCTCTCTCGCGCGCGGGCGCTCACATGCACACTCACTCACTCACTCACTCCCTCTCTCTCTCTCTCACACACACACACACACACAGAGCACCCTCGCACGCACAAATCGAGAGAGGTGCCCAAGCGCTGACCGATTTCAAGCCCAGGAGCACCAGCGTCGACAATGAAGCATGTGATTCCCTTGTGTCTCTGCAACGGTCATGTTGCACCACTTCTCAATCAGCCATGACTTCTCATTCAGGCAGTCGGTCACTCGTGCCGCGTCATGCGAGAAGTAAGCGGAGAAAAAGGGACTGCATGTCGTCAAAACTCCAAGAAATGCGAAAAAAAAAGGACGAGCAAATTGAAAAAAAACACAAAGCACATCTGAAGGAAGGGAAGCAAGACACACAAACCTTTTCAGGGTCCACAGTTGCAAACACGAGAAAGACTCCAGCTTCCTTTGAATTTGAAATCCACTGCTTTGCTCCTGAGACAGGCAAACAGAAAGAGAACGCAGACGACCATGCGGACAGGAAGGAAGTTGGGTCAGACTGATACAGAGGAATCGTTAGAAGAGAGAACAGAACAGCAAGTCTCCGTCCCTCCAGAGGGCAGACGACGAAGAGGTGGATCCAAGCAGAAAGCCAGGCAGGCAGATCACTCGATTCGATCAAACGTCTACAGCAATGCTCCAGCTTCTTCTGTTTCCGTACACTTTTCTTTCTGATAACATAAAGCGAGTTGACCATTGTAGAGGTAATCACTGTTTGACTTTCTGTATTCTTGACTCGCGGTCTCTCTCTCTCTCTCTCTCTCTCTCTCTCTCTATCTATCTATCTATCTATCCATCCATCTATCTATCTTACTATCTGTCCAGCTGGTGTGCTGATCAGCTGAGTCCCATGTGCGTCCCCCCTATCTGCGAGTCTGTCAAAACGTTTGTTTGTCCCTTGCTCGACAGACCACAATTTAACGCACCAACCATTGAGTTTCCATCCTCCGTCCACCTTCTCTGCTCTGCACTTGAGGGCAAAAGCGTCGGATCCAGACCCGCTCTCAGAGAGGCAAAAGGACCCCACAATCTCTGTGGCAACCTTCGGAAGGTACTTTTCCCTCTGAGCCTCACTGCCGTAGAAACTGAGGCATCTGTTGATCAGCGTGTTCTGCATGCACATGCAACAGCAAAAATACATGGATGCATGTGCATGCAAAGACGTATATTCCTACGCACGTTCATACACACACACACACACACACACACACACACATACACACACACACACACACACATACACACACACACACACACACAAACACACACACACACACAGAGAGAGAGAGAGAGAGAGAGAGAGAAGCAATCAGAAAAGAAAAGCACAGGGTCCCTTGTAACCTCCCGGGAAAGGAGAAAATAGTAGAAGCGTCAACCAACATGGATGTCCACCATGACTGCCACTGCCGGGTCCACCCGTGCGATCTCCTCCACGACGAGGCATGCGTCAGTGAAGCTCCCCCCTGCCCCCCCGAATTTCTCCTCTATCTCGACCCCCATGAACCCCTGTTGGAAGAGAGACTCGACCACTGAGGGGTCCATTCGGCCCTCTACGTCCATCTGGGCTGTCAACGGAGCGATTGTCTGCACGCATAAAGAAAGCAGTCAGATCTTATTGTTATGCAGAGCACACGCGCTCAGGAGCGGAGCACGTAGCATAAAATGACCGCCTACGCAGACGGAAAGAGACGGGGGTGACCATTCGTCAAGGGATCATGCATCGAGTCCACGCCACAAGCTACAGCTGTACAAAGGGGAGAGGCGACACAACCAGGTTGTGTGGACGGTGTGCTAAAGTGGTGACGGAGTCAAAAGACCCGGTCTATTGACTCCAGCGTGCATACAGACTCGGTTCATAAGACTGCGATCAGTTTCATGCGGGAGCCTCCCTGGCATCCCCAAGAGGCTCACCTCGTTTGCAAACTTGCGGGTCATCTCTCTGAGGGCTTCTTGCTCTGCATTTCAAAGGAAAAGAAGCCGCAAAAGAGAAAATGAAAAGGAGACGGCAAAGCGATCGGCAGAAGTTTCTTTGTGAGAGAAAGCTCACCCTCAGTGAAAGCAGTGACGGCACTTCGTGCGGCCGTGCTAGAGAATGCTTTTGATGATTGAAAACGGTGGAAGGCCGAGGGAAAGGTGACGCTCCCACGGAACCACCGGCCAGCCAAGCGGCGGGACAGTTGCGCGTACTGTTGCATAATCGGATAGTCGGATCGGGGCAAGCAACAGACTCGGTTGCGCTCTACAGCCACACACAGAGAACCACTATGAGCTAGTCACGAAATGGGTTTTGGCCATTCTAATGAGGCACTTTCACGACTTCAAACACAACGATCAAATTGGGTCAAGAGGTACCCTCCCTGCAATGACGTTGAATCATGTCATATCGCGGCCCTTAAATTTCTAGCTCGGTCAACCAAAACGCTCCGCGCATGCAGTGATCCGGCAAAGCGAAATTGTTTTGAAGTGCTTCGAATTCACTTCACTACATGCACTTTCCGGGGCCATTGCGAAAGACTTGTGTTGCACACGAAGTCCTTCCCATGCAAACAACACAAACGCAACAGTTTTGCGTGCAACAGGTGTGCAACAGTGCAGCAACACTTAATCGCAACGTACGTGCACGTGCCCAGCTAGTAACGCCGAAGCCTTTCACACACGACAAGGATTCAGACCACAAAAAAGAGAAGCCACGTTTACAAACGCTTGCAAAAGAGGGTCCAGATGTCGAAGTCAGCTTCACTTTTCAAAAAGCTCTTGCTGCATTTGGTGTTGCTTGCAGCAGTTGCAGCAAGTGGGAGTCCAGACGACGACTGTCTCTTCCACTCGAACATTATTCCCTGCTTCAGGTGGCACGACAGGGATAACCAGTCCGACCTTGTATTTGAAATTGAGCTCAATGACGCTCTCAAGTCCTTCTTTCCTCACTCCTCCTCAACTCACGAGCCCAAAACAGACCCCGACGGCAATTTGTGGGTAACGCAACAGAACAGCGATGTTTTGATGAAAGTGAACAACCTCGCCCTCGCCAGAGGTCTTCTCAATACGACCACAGCAGACTTTAGGTCCTTTCCTCTTTCTCTCAACACTTCTGGAGGACTGCACCAGCTCCACTTCCCTGAAAAGCCGAAAACTGACGGTCTTGCCTATGCAACTTTGGAGTTCTGGAACAACACTGGTGCGATCGGTGTGTGGAACTGGAAAGCAGACAGCCCTGTCATCTCATCGATCATCCCAGTGCCCCTGGCGCTTGGCAACTGGACCTGTACGGATTTCACAGCAGAGAGGGGCGCTGGTTGCCCCACGGGCGCCCACCCCCACACCCTCACAGAGGACTCCGAGGGTAACCTGTGGATCACTTTGAAGAACGCAGGTGCCATCGCAAGACTGCGGAATCCGGCCTTGTACGATCCTCTCGACCCATCCAGCTGGCTGGTCTTCCAAATTCCCCAAAGGACAGACAGGCTGGGAGCTCCTGGCCCGTTGACGTTCTACATCGATCAGTCGAAAGACAAACACTACATATGGTTTAATTCCATCACTACTAGCACGGTCGGAGTGGTCAAGAATCCCACAGCACCGTCTCCTGTGTTCAACATGATCCCTCTTGACACTGGTTTTGCTGCTTGGGTTTCTTCGAGGTCAAGGGGCGAGAGAGATAATGCGCATCCGGGCGGTCTGAAGGCCTTGCGAGATGGGAGATGCCTGGTCCCTCTGTACAATAAAATGGGGGCAATCGCGATTGTGCAGCCTCCAGAAGAATCTGAAAAGATCTTCTTGCAGACAGAAGGTGGCAATTCTGCACAACCCTTTGAGATTGTGGAGATGGATGGAGACACAGCAGAGAAGCATGTGAAGTTTGTGAACGTCACGTCGAGTCATGATGCTTTTCTCCATCTGCAAGCAGAGGAAGACGAGGCCGCCGGCACCTTCACTGTCTGGCTTTTGGGCTCCTCGAACGACTTCACGGGGTTCCGCAATGGTTCCACAGAGCTGCAAAGAGAGTACAGAGCCCCCGACCAGGGGGATGCCCTCGTGAGGGTGAGGGGACTGAACCTCGACAGCGGGAAGTTCGGAGAGGTGACCAGATTCAGTGCACCCACACAGGGCTCCTGGCTCCACAGAGTCCTCCTACTCCCGGCTGGAAAAACCTTTTCTGTAGAGGGAGGAGGTCGGTTTGGATGGTTGCATGGGGTCTAGAGGTCTGAGCCTTCCGCCCCCACTCCTTTCTGTGTGCCCTTTGTGTGCGTGTCCGTGCGTGCGTGCGTGCGTGTGTGTGTGTGTGCTTGCGTGTGTGTGTGCTTGCGTGTGTGTGTGCTTACGTGTATGTGTGTGTGTGTGTGTGCTTACGTGTATGTGTGTGTGTGTGTGTGCTTACGTGTGTGTGTGTGTGTGTGTGTGCTTACGTGTATGTGTGTGTGTGTGTGTGCTTACGTGTATGTGTGTGTGTGTGTGTGCTTACGTGTATGTGTGTGTGTGTGTGTGCTTACGTGTATGTGTGTGTGTGTGTGTGCTTACGTGTATGTGTGTGTGTGTGTGTGTGTGTGTGTGTGTGTGTGCGTGCGTGTGTGTGTGTGTGCGTGTGTGTGTGTCGTTAGTTTCTTTCTTCACTGCTCTACATCCAGAAAACGCGATTTTTTGCGAACACCGGCTGTTTCTCATCCAATCCAGCTGGTTTCCTTTTCCTTCTCCTGTGAGACATCAATGCAGGTGAGATAGTGAAGCCTGTGGTGATCGCAACGGAGCTCTACTCGGACCGCATTCTCTCTGTGGTGTCCGACTTCTCGACAGAAGAAAAAAAAGAGGGCGAGAGACGTGGGGACGACATTCTTGCGTCTTTCGTCTTTTCCACCATTCCGGAGGTCGGTCATTGATTGAAGAAAAGAAATGAACATAAACAACACTCTCTTCCGTCTTCTTTCTCTTCTTGTCAATGACCAGCTGGCTTACAGCTTGATCAGCCTGCCAACACAAAGGCAGGATGTCAAGGCGTTCCCTCTTCAATGTGCCTCTACTGCTTCTTTTCCTGCCTCCGCTTTACTGCCCTTCGTAGGCGTCAATCTGTCAATGCATGACAAAGTGCATACCGACTCACCCACCCACCCACCCATCTATCCATCCATCCATCCATCCATCCATCCATGCGAGTATGCCTGTGCTCTCTTTGCCTTGATCTCCATGCAGGACAACGGTCGCGGGAGCAGGGGGCGTCTGCGGGGTCTGGGAGGGAGGAAACGCCGTCTCTGAGTGTTCCCTCCATTCATGCAGTAATGGAATGAATGTGGAGAACTAGAAGGAAAACACGGATATGATGAATCTTCTTTCCATTGATCAATCGAACCACCAAGACCGATGGGTAGTGTGAATGAAATGAAACGAAGTGGGGAAAATGGGGGGCGTGGTCCATTCAGTTCGGGCAAACACGAACCCTTCTTCACGTGGCCTGAAGGAAAAGTGGAGGATCTCCCGAAGTGAAAGTGGACTAGGAGTCTATCTGCAAGATTTCCCGGTTCTCTATTCTCTATTCTCTCCGCTGCCAGTGCTGGTCAGGCATCAACAGATTCAAAAACATTAGAAGGTGTAGTACGTTTTAAATTGCAGCTGTTTAATTGATCGGGAAGCTATACCTAAACAGATGTTTGGATGTTTCGGGCTGGAGATTCATCCCGGTCGATCAGGTTGGCCTGCATGGTTTCAGATCTCTCTTTTCGAATCAATCAATCCAAATCTTCTTGTCTGACCCGCAAGCATCCGCAAATGCATTTTCTGAAGCAGTCAAAATGAGAATTAAAATGAGTCAATGAATCGTTCAGCCGATCGTTCAATAAAGTGCGCTTGATCGATTGAGTGCGCATGGCTTGCCGTGCCGCCATGACGGCCACCGCAAGCTGCGTTCAAAATCTATCAAACAGCTTTCCGTAAATTATGAGAAAAAATGATTTAATTCAAGTAAAAATATTGTTTAAAGTAAAATGATGTTTACCTGTAAGTTTTTTAACGTTTTTTAAAGCGTATGAACTCTAGGAGACCTTTTTATAATTGTTTTTTCACGTACTAAAAATTATTTTTAAATTAGTCCCATGTAATTATGATAGGATAAGACTTTTTTAGAAGATTTTTTAAAGGTTCAGAGCCAGGTCAAAGACCACCTAGAAGACCACACAAAAGTTAAAATAAAAAAGAAGATCTCAAATTTTTAATTTTTTTTTAAGTGCAAGGCCTAGTTTAAATCAGAATTTTAGTTATCTAACAAAAAATTTTGTCAGTGCATGCTAGAAATTTATTAAAATTTTATTTAATTCAACTTATATATATGACCAAAGGCTTTGATCACCGTAGTCTGATGATCGACTCCGATCCTGTCTCTAATTAATCCTATTAATGTCGGTATTGCTCTAGGTATTACTTTGCATCTAAAGCAATTTTGTTGACGCTGCTAATGCTTAGAGTGTGTACGCGGGTTACCGAAGCGCTTTCTCACTGGATAAGACACACAATGCAGTCCGCACACTTGCTTTGCCTGGTCCCATCACCCCCTCCAACAGCATTGCGATCCCGACCACCTCTCAAAGTCTGGTCTCGTCCCACGGAGTCATCTCCATCCACTCCTCTAGAGCCTCCCTGGTCGACTACAGCCCACGCTAGTCCCCCCCTCTCGCTATCCCTCCACACCCTTCCGATCCGCACTCTCCGCACTCCCACAAGGGTGACTTTGGCTCTTGTATTTGAATCTGAACTTGTACTTGCACCTCCCTCGCCACCCTCAATTCTGCAATCGGTCACTCTTGCAAGTGTGGCAATCTGTCCAGTTGATGGAGCTTCGGACGCAGAAGCGCAGAGAATAAGCCTCTCTCTCAGAGTATCGGAGGAACCTGCAGTCTGCCCGCGCGATTCCAACATCACCGCTAGAGAACGATATCTCGGCTCGAACCATGTAAAAGACTTGGACTCACCAGGCCTCACTGTCAGCCCGTTGTAACAGAAAACAGGCAAATCATTCTCCAGTTCTCCCGTCCTGCCCGCAACTTCTTCCTCTGCATTTTCACTCGGAGTGTTTCTAACTGAAGTGTCTCCCCGCTCTCGGGCAGCTGCTGCCTGAATGAGAATGAGTGCATCAAAGAGATGCCGCAGCTCCCAAGCAGCTGTATCGGCATCACGCTGTCTGCCTGTTGCAAGCAGTCGCTCCACGCGCATCACTGTGGTTTCAAGGCGTGTGGATACGTTGGACAGACCGCCTCCTTCGTTTGCTCCTCTGCCAGAGGCAGGCAGGGCCAGAAGGGCCTCTCGAGCAGTTCTCAGATACACCTCGGCACATCGACGCACCTGCCCACGATTGTACGCAGGCGCACCCTCGGAAATTGCCCGCTCCATTGCAGCGCTGGTTCTTTCCAGCCAGCGATACTCAACAGTTGTTAGGCGGGTGGATATCGCCCTGCTGGTCTGTGCTTGACCCTGTGGGTTGACCGACGAGGATGGCCGTGGCGGTACGTCACTCTGCCTGCGGGTGTTCCTCTGCTCTGTACCCAGACGTGCATACCACAGCCCCCCCGTGCCGTCCTCGACAAAACAATTTTTGGGATTCAAACTGACCAGAGCGACGCCATGGCCACGAATGCTTGCACGGCCGTCGGGTTTGAAGAGGGCGTCATCTATTGACACCAGGAGAGCCTCTTGAAGAGGACTGCCCTGCTTGGACTCAGACGCTGCCCAGAGGAACTGGCGGTCGCCCTCCCATGCTCTACGGACCAAAATTTTGTATCGGGTCTCAAAGAAGTTGAACGCAACAGGCGCACCTGGGACCATGGATTCCGGTGCGCTGGGTTTCATGATGAAAACAGGAACGGTATTTGCGCTTTTCTGTAACACCGAAGCGAGAGCTTCTGATTGTTGTTCTTTTCTCTTCTCAAGAACCTCGCTTGAAACCGCAGAGGCGACTCTTTCCGCAATGTTTTCGTCCACTGGATGAAGAATTGGGTCAGTAATGTTGGGAATGAGAGCACGGCATTGGGGGCAACTACGGCCGTCTGGTGCAAGCTTGGAGGACTGCAATAAGCAAGCACGACAGAAGGAATGACTACAGTGCAGAGTGAGGGGCTCGTAGAATACTTCGAGGCAGATTGAGCAGATCAGCTCAGGGTCCGGTGCGTCGGCCTCTGTCATCTTTGTCTTCTCGGAAGGAAATTCGATCAGCTGGAGATGGAGATGCACAAAATTGGAATCGATGGCTTTGGAAGCCAGTAGAGCTTGCTTTGAGGGATTGAATCATGATCGAGGAGGTGTCTTCTCAGCTGCAGCAGAACAGGCAAGCCAGCTACATGCGTACATAACGTGTGCATGATCGACGTATATATATGCGTATTTTGCATGCATTTTGCGCTGCTGCATGTATCGGTGTGCACGAGCTATAGGTTGAGATCAAATTAATTACCGAAATTGTTGACCTGCACGCCAAATGACTTTCCTCCGAGCTAGCGCGACGGCAGTCGAGTTATGCCGAGTTGTACCGAGTTGGCCTGGAAAGCGTAGCTGAGCCTGGAATATTAATACAAAGAGTTAAGATAAAAAATCTGATGCACCCGCAGATGCATATCCTAGATATATAGTCCTGGAAGTAGAGCTGAATTTAGCTGCTGAAAGGGCAGTGAATTAACAGTGAATGTGAACAGGGGTCAGAAAAGAGTTATAATTTCGTTTTCCTAGTCATTTAATATTGTATGAAATACATCAGATGGATATAGTCAGATACGGTCATTAGTGGTTGTATCATATCTGCGGCTTTACCATTCAAATAAAATTTTTAAAAATTTTACATTGTTCTAGTCATAACTTATCATAACGCAAAGAAAAGGAAATCAATTTTACAATTATAAATTATTATTTAAGTTATATTAAGTTATTTCAGATATTTTTTGAACTGATTCTTGAAATCGCGGCTATATTTTTTTTTTTCGGTATATTGCTTTGTCCTCCCTGTCCAGCCACCTTATGGCGTCCAGACAGAAAGTAAAGCGAGGACAAGAACTTTAGGGAAGATCTGGAAAAGGAACATGAGCAACACTAACTCAAGCAACACTTTACAGGAGGTTTGGCTCTATATCAGTTTAAGTGCTAATACGATCTCCCAGTGGGATTCCAATCAGCTGGGTTCATTCTATCATGCACGGTTTCTGCTCAGTCCTCTTTCTGTTCCTCTCTTTCAGACTCTTGATCTATGACAAACAGACATTAGCCTCAAACGATCCTATCTGTTGCTCAAGTGACATGTTGCTTGAATACGAACATTACAAAGGTCAGACCTGGTCAGACTCAACTTCGATCGACGCACGTACGACATATACGAAGCAAAGCACGGCGGCAGAATGTGGCGCAACACACTGGCTCATTCAGTCACAGCGCATGCGAAGGCTCAAAGGGTAGCGCCACAGGGTAGGACTCCACAGATCCCCCCCGGTTACGGACAGGAAAATCGCGTCCTCGCAATCAACATATAAAAAGACCAAACATGCACTTCAATACCTAAAATTAGTCTCATTCAAGTCGCTGTAGATGTTGTTAAAGCTCTGAGAACTCCATCTCGATAGCATCCGTGTTGAAATATTCAAGGGCCGGGGCGCGATGTGAATTAGAACGATCTCAAAGCGCCATAATATGTGAGGCGTGCTCGTAAGTCTAAGATCACCTAGAGATAGACGCCCGATGCAGATTCTAGTGGCACTAATAAAAGCATCTCTCCAGTGCCTGTGTATGTCATTGACCGGAAGACTCGATCGGAGTTGTGGGTCTCTAGCACCAGCTAGTCCAGGAGCATGATGCTCATATGTATGCGTCCAACTCGGCGTCAACGAATTGTTAACAGCTGTAAAAAGATGTAGAGATACTAAAGAAAAGAAAAGGGTGCAGCTACACACTGCTCCACTCATAGTTTCCTGAAATTTTGTTTGTATGTCGGCCATCCTCGTTCTTACTAAGCTACCATACCAAACCAAACGGCACTTCAGAACACTCTGTCACGACCTCACTCCTTGAGGTGCTTTGCAGCTCCGATTCTTCGATCATTAAATTTTACTCTATGTCATTGAGCAGCCATCACCGGCTTCAAATCTTTTTACCTTCTCACCGTCAGTCGAGGCGAACAGTACAACCGGGGTTTAACAACCCATCACAAGGGAAGTTCAACCCGGCCACACTGCAGCAGTCATACACTTAACTTTTCGTACTTCAGGCCTGCCGTTCCCTGAGGGGCATCAAATACATCCAATGCCTCCTGGCTCAACATCAAAAGTGCAAATCTTCTTGGCTTCCGACAGCGTGTCACTTTGCAGCAGAAAGAACTCTCTCAGCTCTGTTCTTTTGGAGAGAAGTCCCGACGATTTCATATGTGTGTATACACAATGGATGGAGTGGTTATAAGGCCGTAGTACACTTAGCCTCCTACTAAGCACCCATATCTTTCGCATCATTTCAACTACCGTGAATAAGTGCACACACCAGCTGACAGAGTCAGACCAAATGTGGACAGTCAGTCATGTGCAGACACGCACGCAGCAAACAGCAGAGTCAACGCCGGACATGCACACGCCGATTCTGATCGATCAGGTACAGAACTATAGATCATACACTCACAGAACAGCAAGCAAAAGAAGCAATCTACTGGCCGTTTCATTTGTATATATACTCGTAGAAGGCAATCTCCGTGAGATGAAGTCATTCCAAAGTCTAAGCAATACCAAACAACATCTCTACGATCGATTCCATGCAGAGGTCTCTGATCCACTTCTCCAATCAGGAACGCCACCCCGAGTTTCCAGTCCACCACGATGATCTCGAAAAGAGGGCTCCGGGCAGCTTGGAATGCAAGGGGACGCTGAATTCCCCTACTCACAGTCTTTGCCTGACCGTACCCGTATTGTTGCAATCGGCTTTCAACAGTTGCACAAAAGGATACATCTGATCTCCATCAGAGAAGGAAAACGAGAGTCGACACTCATCGAGCTGAGCGGTCACCACAATGCTTTGTTCCCCCTGTCCAGCCACCTTATGGCGTCCAGAAAGAAGGTAAAGCGAGGATAAGAACCTTAGGGAAGATCTGGAGAAGGAACATAAGCAACACTAACTCAAGCAACACTTTGCAGGAGGTTTGGCTCTATATCAGTTTAAGTGCTAACGCGATCTCCCAGTGGGATTCCAATCAGCTGGGTTCATTCTATCATGCACGGTTTCTGCTCAGTCCTCTTTCTGTTCCTCTCTCTCAGACCTTTGATCTGTGATAAACAGACATTAGCCTCAAACGATCCTATCTGTTGCTCAAATGACATGTTGCTTGAATGTGAACATTGCGAAGGTCAGATAAAGTTAGACCAGGTCAGACTCGACTTCGATCGACGCGCGTACGACATGTACGAAGCAAAGCGCGGCGGCGGAATGTGGCGCGGCACGCTGGCTCATTCAGTTATGGCACATGCGAAGGCTCAAAGGGCAGCGCCACAGGATAGGACTCCACAATATGATATTTCCTAGTGAATATTTTTAGGTAAGGAAGTTCTAAGGGAACCAAAGGAGAACTAAACATAAATCTTATTCTATCCTATTATTTTTCAACTGGGGTTTCATTTTTTTACCAAAAATTTTGATGTATACTCCTTATAACAATATTAAACAACATTTGAATGATTGAGATCTTTAGTAGATTCCCTAGTAGATTCCTTACTAATGGCAGTCGGCATCAGCTAGACTAGCTTAGCGATTGCAAACATTGTGGGGTCGTCAATCCTGCTATACAGAGTTCGTTGAATCCATTTATCGAGATGGAGCAAGATATACGAAAGCGGTGACAACTTATTATTTATTGAAGGTCTGGGCAACCCGAGTCAGTCTGTCACCCCTGCAGTCTGAAGGGGCACCAGTTGGCCTGTCAGAATCATGAGAGACCCAGAGAGAGCAGGCAGACGAACAGCGCATTGTGTGCTACCCCCCCAACCATGAAAGGACAATCTCCCTCTGGCCCAACAATCTACCACGCACACTCATTCATCCGTCGAGGGGGTCGATTCGGTGCAGCAACAGGAAAACAACCCCCGGCCTCACTCATTTTTGTCTGTGCTGCCTTCATCTTCCTTGCGCTCCTTCCCTTCCTGCCCGTCCTCCCCACCATCACCCTGCTCGGCTGCAGGTGCAGGGGCCTCTGCGCTGTCAGCGCTGGCGGGCTCACCCTCACCCTCGGCTTCAGGGACGGGCTCAATGCTGGGCGCGCTCACAACTGGGTGAGCCACGCTGGAGGGCCTGCTGACGCACTCACTACACTTGGACTTCACCCGCCCGTGAACACAAATTCCTGCGCCCCCACACTCCTTACACCGGTACCGCCGTCGGCCATGTTCACACACGCTTGCACCCCCACATTCCTTGCATTTGCTGCGCTGACGGCCATGCGTGCAAACGCTGCCGCCACCGCAATCCTTGCACTTGCTGCGCTGACGGCCATGCTCGCAAATGCTACCGCCACCGCACTCCTTGCACTTGCTGCGCTCGCGACCGTGCTCGCAAATGCTCCCACCCCCACATTCCTTACACTTGCTGCGCTGTTTGCCGTGCTCACATGGGGGTTTCACTCTTTTAGGCTTCTCACTCAGCCCTTTTTTCGAGGGTTTGGCAGGCCGGGGCGGAAGACCCTTGCAGTCTCTGCACTGCGTCTTGACCCGGTTGTGCTCGCAGATCCCCGGGCCGCCGCAATCCTTGCAACGATACCGGCGGCGCCCGTGCTCACAAATTCCACTCCCCCCACACTCTTTGCAGACGCTCTTCTGCCTACCGTGAGGACAAACACTTGTGCCTTTACACTCTTTACATTGGCTGCGCTGACGACCGTGCTCACAAATAGCGCTGCCACCACATTCCTTGCAATGGGTGCGCTGTCGCACGTGCACGCAGATGCTGCTCCCTCCACACTCCTTACACTTTTTCTTTTCCCGCCCATGCATACACATACGTGAGGCACTCACCCCACCGCACCCTTTTTCTTTGCACAGGGCAAAAAAAGAACCATGCGGGCAGACAACCTTCTTGCGGCATTCCTTGCACTTCCCAGGATGCACACCATGGGCACAAGACAAGCTGCTACCCCCCCCCTCTGCTGCTGCTGCTGCTGTCATCAGCCCGCCCGCCCTCGGTCTAGGTGCGGGGGATGCACTGTAGCAGTGGGGGCAAGAGGAGCCCACCTGACCGTGAATACACAGGAGGGAGCTCGGCAGGACCTCAGGCTCACGCCTTCGGATGTCCTGCCCGTTCTCAAACAACACCCCAACCCGACCTCCCCTCCCGCCCCCTCTCCCAACCCCGACTGCACCCCCCCCCCCTCCCCTTCGCGGGTTCCCCTGACGGGGCGCGGCTCTGGGGGGACAGAGCGTGCACGTTTTCCGCTCTGCACCGTGCATGCAGAGAACGGAACCTGTGCACTCCTTGCACACAACACGACGCCGACCGTGCTCGCAAATGCTGCTACCACCACACTCCACGCACTGGGCCCGCACCCTCGCGTGCACACATGTGCCCTTACCCCCGCAGGACACACACCTGTACCGCCGACGCCCATGCTCGCAAATACTCCCCCCACCGCACTGCCTGCACTGGCTGCGGATACGCCCGTGCTCGCAGAACGCAGGACCACCGCAATCCTTGCAGTACCTGCGATGACGCCCGTGCTCACAAATACTCTTTCCCCCACACTCCTTGCACTTGCTTGCATGCCGACCATGCTCACAAAAACTACTGCCATTACAGTCTTTGCAGTAGGCGCGGTACTTGCCATGTGCGCAAAGACCGCTCCCCCCGCAATCCTTGCAGTAGGCACGAACGCGGGAGTGTTCACATATTCCCGCCCCCCCACAGTCCCTGCAGCGATAGCGCTGCTTCCCGTGTTCACAGACACTCGAACCACCGCAATCCGGACACCGGTAGCGCCGACGACCGTGCACGCAGATACTGCTCCCGCCGCACTGTGTGCACTTGCTGCGCTGTCGGCCGTGCACACAAATACCACTCCCCCCACAGTCTACACACCTGTAACGCCGACGACCGTGTTCACAAACCCCGCTGCCCCCACAATCCCTGCACAGGGTCTTCTCACGCCCGTGCTCACATAGGGCACTCGAGGGGCGGCACTCAGCACACTTGTAGCGCCGCCGGCCGTGCTCGCATATGCCACTCCCCCCACAATCTACGCAGCGGTCCTTTCTCTTTCCGTGGGGACACAGCGCGTGCCCTGAGCTGTCTCGGGGCGCTTTTGGGCTGCTGGCACGTCTCTTCCTTTTCGGCTTGGGTTGTTGTTCTTCAAGGTCTCCGTTCGGGCTGGAGGGGGCTTTTTCTGCGGGTTTTTCTTTCTCTTTCTCTTTCCCACGGACGGGTTGTGGTGCAGTCACTGGAGCAGGATGGGCGCTTTGCTGCTCTTCTGTTCCGTCGGCGTCTCCGTTGACGGACGCAAGTTCCTCCAGTTCGCCAATCGGGTGCATGACCACATCGGGATCAGCCATCGTGTCTGCTCACTTCTCTGTAACACAGTCAAGCTCAATCAAACGGCACTGGCAGAAGACTTCTCGCTTTCGATCGTCACACGAAGATCGTCCGCTCAGGAGACGAAAAAGAAACAGCAGGACAGAGATCTGTTGATAAAAATCAGGACAACAGACCACGGTGGGCACGTCACGTCCAAGACCTTTCCAGAAGTCGAAACAGTTCACGCACACAACTGTTCGTGAGATGAGAGAATGACAAATGCGTTGCGCAATGTGATGTTGTTCGAGCTCTCCGTTCTGACGAGACGTCCGAGACCTGCTGTCATCAGAACTCTTGAAGGCTTTCGTTTTGGGGGAGTCATGCATGGGGGGGAGTCGTGCATGGGTCCGCGGCAGCATGCGGCAGCCGCGGTCGTTTTTGCATCGATCTTTGTCGCGGTCTTGGTCGCGGTCCCGCGGGGCCCGCTCGCCAAGGAGCATGCACGGCTTACAGATGGCCGCGCGCGGGACTGAAGAGCATCTGTGTCTCTGTCTCTGCATGTTCCTGTTGCAAGACCTCTGGTATTAATACGTTAAAGTGGGGCCCCTCCCGCACAGTGACTCCTGCTG
>JAHBMJ010001923.1:96548-107294 GCA_018398765.1 Chromera velia | reverse complement strand
GGGGGGGGGGGGGAGAGGGAGGGAGGGAGAGAGGGGGGGAGGAGGAGGAGGAGGAGGGGGGAGAGAGAGAGAGAGAGAGAGAGTCTTTCATCGCTCTGAAGCACGGGTTGAAACACACAAAGCGGCTCACTTCCATCTTCTTCACGGTGGGTTCCTTGAGAAGATCTAGGTACTTTGTCAGCTTGTGGGCATGCACCTCTATGTTCGGAAGTCCAGCAGCCCAGGTCTGAATTGCAGAAGCGACGGCATGGGCATAGCGGCAGACGAGCGCAAAGGCCCCCTGTGCCTTGAACTTGTCGTTGCCGGGGTCCGCAAATCCGACGAGCATGGAGAGACCCATTTGGATTGCGGGGCCCATGCCGACTGCTATCTCTTCTGCCGCCTCGGAGCCCTCCGCGAAGATTGGGAACATCTCTTTGGCTGCACATCAATTAAGGCAATTAATCCAAAAGTGAGACCGGCAATGAAAGGGGAATGGACGTGAGGAGATATTGCAGTGACGTGAAGATCGATCGACCGGTCTGTAGAGAGGACTTTCCGATGTCCTTCTTTTGGATGTTGGAGTACCTTTCGTTAGCTAGCTAGTTGGTCTTTCAAGCCACACATAGAGAATCTCCCAAAACCAAATTTTCCCTTTAGAACAAGCATCTAACCAGTTCGGTACTTAGTCTCTTCAAGACAACAGACGAATAGGTACGTAGATCCAATACCTCTCTCTCTGTCTGCCTGCCTCCCCTCAAGCATTTCACTCTCCCGACCTGCTTTGGCGACTGCGAGTCGTTTCATTTCGCCCAGAGCTGCCCGCACTCCTCTGAATGCAGCCTTTGCGACGATCTCGATTGCCCTGCCTGCCCTCTCGGCCTCCATCTTCTCTAGGTCATCCAGGAAAGTAGACACCACACCCCCAGCAGAAGGGGCCTGGGTCTTTTCCTTTTCGTAGCTGCACAGTTGAATTAAGGGAGAAAGAGAACGTCAAAGAAGGCCGATTGAAGTTCTATATTGAACTGCAAAACGCCCACAAATGAAAAAGAAAGATTTCATTTCGCAAATTTGTCCGGACAAAATATAGATAATGCCGACAAAAAGGCACAACTTCTACTTAAAAGACGTGAACATAGAGACTGAGATCGGAAGAGACAAGAATCCGGCCAGATGCGCTGCACCATTTTAATTCTCTTCTCCACTCAGTAGGAAGTTGCCTTGCCCGTCACAATCAGGGTCTTGTAGTACTGTACTATCTCTTTATCACACCACATGCATTCTGAACGAGGGCATCCTCAGTGAACGATCCAGAGAGGGAACAGAAAAAAACCCTCGAAAAAATCTTTGCTTGGCCTTTCCAGGCGGAAAGGAGACAAGACACACAGGCCTGCGTGTTTGCGCTCAGCGGACCGGCATAAAATTCTTTCAATCTGTTGTTGTTTCTTGTATCTTCTCTTCTCTTCTCGCCTTCCTTCCCCTCGGAGGAAACTGGAACGTAAACCTGAATGGATGGGTGGATGGATGGATAGATAGATGAATCAATGAATGAATGAATGAATGAATTAAGACGAACAGATTCCATCCGGCGTTCGGGTCGTCGTCTCCCTTGTGGTCCTCAAAGTCGTATTGCTGCACTCAGACAGACATGCATTGAGCATTCAAAAAAGAATCAGGCAAGCCGCTTTCTTTTTCATCCCACCGGATTCCTTCAATATTCTGGGGCTGTTGGATGTTTCTAGAAATCTATATACAAACGCACTATCTGTCACTCTCACACGCACCCGTACGGAATTACAAAAAAAAGAAAAGGCAGAGAGAGAGAGAGAGGGATGCCCGTTTGCATGTACAAAACAACAGAAGGAGCCTCTTGCTTGCAGGTGTAAAACGAAGGGACGTACGCACCCTGTCGAAGTAGTCGTTCAACCGGTCCGCCAGGGGCACCGGCTTTAGCCAGCGCATATACCTGCAGGCATGGAGGGAGAAGGGACGAGAAGCATGCAGAGAAGATCTGCTGAATGCTGAACTTCCTCAAGGGGGAAGGGACAGGAGAAGGAATCCGTCAGAAATAAGCGAGGTGCCAAAAATATGAAGAACGACATTAAACTCAAACCGGTTTTTTCTTCTATTTGTTCTCTGTATGAACTCTGTCGCTTCTTTATTGCAGGGTTTTGCTTGGAACCCTCCAGAGACAAGGGCTCGTTGACACTCCTCCCTTGGACATAGAACAGTTTCACCGTCCCTTGGCACTTTCCTGCTCCCTGACTCTCTGAATTTCTTCCTCCTTTCCTTCACTCGTTTTTCATTTTATTCGATCTCTCAATCAGCCATTTCTGTTCTTGCGTTTGAGCGGCTGACTTCTCGAAAGTGAAGGTGTGCTTGGCGAACTCTGGAAAGCCGTGCTTGTCTGCTTCCTGACAGACGGCGTGGCACTCCTCGAAGAACGTGTACCATGCTCTTCTGACGACTCTCTTCTTCTCTCTCGGGGGGTCAGTGCAGAGGCCCTCGAACTTCTGAGTCAACTCAGGAAGGGCCTCCTCCTTGAACTCGTCCTTCAATTTCTTCCAGTAACGGAGACCGATCGGGAAGAATGCCTCCACGAGCTGCAAGCAGAAAGAACAGAAAGGATCGAGGGAGAAAAGATATTCAGCAAAGATACATTCCCCGGGCGAAAAGCAGAGACAGCGGGGACAAGGAGCTCTCGATGGCCCTGATTGTGTGACAGTCACAAGCTCATCAGCACCGACGCCAACTTACTGACGCACGAACACGTAAAGTGATTCTCTATCTCACTCTCTCGCAAGTTCCCTTTGGCCCCCTGGGACATGTACCTAGATGGGTTGGACAGATGCACGCATTTTGAAGAGAACGCATGCATACCGACAAATTGTGACCTGGGAAAACCCAGAGAGAAAACAAAACTGAAAAAAAAAAAGGCAGGCCGACAGACAGAGGATCCGCAAGAGGGGGAGAGAGAGAGGCACAAAGACGGACAGAAATACAGAGAAACAGAAAAAAGGGACAGACAGACGGGCAGATGGATAGACAGAAAAGAGAAACACAGGGTGACAGAAGGACAAAAGCAGCTAGAGAAAGAAACAGGAACACAGAAAAAAAAAAGAGACAAACAGACAAGAAAGATACACCAGCAGGCAAACACACCGACCATCCCAAGAGTTCTGAAGAAACCGTCCTCAAGGGCAGCCTGGATCACAGGGGCCAATCCGACAATGCCCTTGTCGAGGTCCATTTGCTTCACAGGGTTCCCGTTCCTTCTTGGTTTCTGCTCTCCCTTCTTGATCTTCCGGACTGCAACTCTCAACATCGGCATCGCCCCTTTGGCGGCCTTCATCTCCTTCAGTGTCTTCTTGAGTTTGTCCTGTGTGATCTCATCGCCTGACGCATCGCCAAGACACACAACCCACATTGTGCCGAGACGGAACTCGTCACACACGAGGTTGCGCACTCCCTCAGCAGTCGGCTGTTCTCTGAGGATCAGGCGCCGCGTGTCATCTCCGAGTTTCACCTTCACAAGGAGGGACGGCCGCCCCTTGCCATGACCCGGTCTCACAGCCTTGACAGCTGCCTCCTTCCCGAGCACTGCGTTTGGTTCCCGGGAGAGCGAAACAGAAGGAGCAAATGAGAGGTGATGAATTCATGGATTCCTAGTACAACGAGTTGTATATAGATGGATATTCTCTTGTGTGCGTGTGTGTGTGTGTGTGTGTGTGTGTGTGTGTGCAAGAAAAGTCTGTCAGGGCAATCACAACATTGCAGCTGTTTGTCCTTGGTGGGAGAGTTGCGTGGAAGTGAAGGCGAGACACGTTCACAGACAGAACAATGTGTTGTTCGGTCCACACGAAAATACGCATGCAGACAAAAACTGACTTCCTCTGTGCCCGGGTGCGAGAACGGAATTCGCGTTCTTGCTGCCGCAACCACAGCCAGCGCCCATCTTTGAGAAGTGCGACTGACGAGAGAAAAAGAGTTTGGTAGGAGGAGTCCCTCGCAATCTGGTCAGGACAAGCGAGTCAGGTCAAAGCAACGGTCGAACAACACCTCAACTGTCTTGCTGTTGTTTCTCGCAAACGTGAAGCGCTTTTTTGGGGGGCACGACTTTCTGCTTGCTCCTGCTTCAGATACCTGTCGTTTCCTGGCATATATATGGATACATGGAGGGGAAACCTCGCGATCGCGTGGCAGGAATCCATATGAATGAAACGCTGTGTATATACGTGCTGCGGGTCATGTGTTGTATTGAAGTGCATGCACTGCGTACGTAGCTTATAATTAATTAAAGCAAAAAAAAAATATTTGGCGCGGTGACGCGCGAAATGTGCGCGTATATAAGCTCCTGCCCTTGAATTTTGTACGCACGTCGGATCTGGCTGATTAATTCTGGCTGTAATTAAAAAAAAAAAGGTCGCTTCAAGGTCTCTCCAAGCATCTCCAACTTTCCAATATGAGTCTCCACCTATATATGCACTTCTGTCGTTGGTCGCCAGGTCCGATATGGTGTGTAAGGGGAATGCAGAAGAAGAATTGAGTTTGCAAGAAGTTTGGTGAACAAACTGTCGTCACTCTCTGGCTAATTCAACTTTCTCCGTCTGCCTGTTCAACCGTCTTTCCTATCCGTCTCTCTGTTAATCTTTTCGAGTCTCGAGAATTAAGCCGCGTCTTCCAGTGCACATGCAATCATGACATTGTCGAGGGACGACGAGTGTCCGGTCTGTTTAGAGACCTTTATGACATCGACGAAGACTGTGTTCCAAGACGGGCGATATGTTGAGCTGGCGGAACCAGTCGAGGTGTATCCCTTTTTAGGAGACTGCTGCAGTGAGTCAGACTGAATCTAAATTTTGCATTGTCCCAGTCTTGCTGCTCAAGTTCTTTCCGCGCATGCGCATGTTTGCAGATCATACAGTCTGTGGAGTGTGCATCAAGCAGAATCTGTACACAGATGAACGCGGCAGCGCGGAGACGGAAATAGCTCAGGGGAAGAGAAAGAAATCTCGAAAGGTGAATTTGGAGGGGAATCCACGCCGCCGGCGTGAAGACGGAGACGGACATTCGGCCGCAGCCCATCCTCGCTTCCCTCTTCTTGAAGATTCGGGAACAGCCAGTGGCACCTACGACATGTTCAGTATCCACATGGACCGGGGGGGGGTCTGGATGTCTCGTTGAGCAGATCAGCAAGGCAGACACAGAGAGAGAAGGGACACAAACAGCGTTCGGTCAGTCATAGATTTACCTATTCAGATTTGATCTTTTGAACACAGTCCACGTTACTGATTCCTTTCCGTATTCTTGAACCTGTTTGAATCGGTTTGAATCAATGATCACCACATTCATCGTCCTTGCTGCAGCTCTTTGCGTTACTTTGCGTGACATTCCTTGGCACTCGGGCACTTAGGCAATGTTTTCTCTAATTCGCGCTAGTACGCACGCCTCTTTGACTTTCCTCTGGATGTCATCCAAACCTTGAATCGTGCTACATCTTGAATTGTGCTTCCTTTTCTTTGCTTCCATTGGGGCCATATATCCACATAAATCCTCATACATACAAACAGCCCTTCTTTCCCTCGACTGTTCTTGCAGAGGGTGAGGGCTCATGCGTCGCACGGAGTAGGTCCCGACGGTGCGGCTGAGCCTCCTAGTCTGCAAAGCACTCAACAGGTGGGGTTTTCAGTTTTGTTTTTGATAGCTGCAGACTTACCGTCGTCCCTTTGTGCTTGTTTCTTGGTGCCCCATTGCGTGCAGCTGAAGAAATAAAACCGGCGGCCGGCGCTACGAACACCGACACGGACCAGCGTGGAGACACGGACACTCACACAAACGCACACATACAAACATAGTGTTTCGCAGACAGAGAAAACAGAAAGAGGCACAAAGCGAGTGAACCTTGGCAGTTGAAGTGATCAAGGAAGTGGGTACGTGCGAGTTTGCACTTTTTCTGTCTGCTGTTGTCCAATGCCGTTTGTCTGTCTACTCTCTTGTCTCTCATGCGCCCCTCCCTGTATCTCTCTATCCCCCAGATGCCTGCTGCTATATCTCTTTGTCTGAGTGGTCGGGGCTTTCACGTCAGGTGTTAAGATGCGCTCGGCGAAATCGGGCACTCTCCTGAGATGGTTTGCCCATGTTGGTGTTCCCGGAATGAAGTGTGCTTATTGTTTGTCTCTTGTCGTGTCTGTCTGTCTGAGTGTCTGGGGCTTTCGCGTCAGGTGTTGAGATGCGCTCGGCGAAATCGGGCACTCTCCTGAGATGGTTTGCCCATGTTGGTTTTCCCGGAATGAAGTGTGCTTTTTGTTTGTCTGTGGTCGTGTCTGCCTGTCTGAGTGGCTGGGGCTTTCACGTCAGGTGTTGAGATGCGCTCGGCGAAATCGGGCGCTCTCCTGAGACGGTTTGCCCATGTTGGTGTTCCCGGAATGAAGTGTGCTTTTTGTTTGCGTTCAGCCAGCTTGCCCGTTTCCCTGCCTATCTGTCTGTTTGCCCGTCATCCATCTGCTTCCCCCCTGGCACCGTACTTGTATCTTTCTTCGATTTGCAAGGCCATCCACAGCATAGATGAGATACGTGCAGGTTTGTAAGAAGTGCATGTTCTTGTTCCTCCAGCTGGACCAGTCTCCGACCAGATGCCATCATCAAATGGATACGCACATAAAAGTCAGTAAGTCAGCTGCTGTGTGCATGAGTGATTTTTCCCCACTTACTCTGCATGCGTGCAGCCATTCTCTAAAGCGGTGAAAGTCGCGTCGATCAGCGTAGACGTCAGCGTAGACGAGATCAAGTGGAACGTGCGTCAGGTGACTACAACACTGTTACAGGAAGGGGAGATCGGAAACATCAGAGTCACAGAGCTTTCAGCAGGGACTAAGGGGCGGGCAAGAACAAGGGCCTGTTTTGTAGCGTGCGGTTCGGGAGACATATGCCTTCAAAGTTTGTGGAATTTAGTAGAATCTAGTAGAATCTAGACCAGTAGATTCCACGGTAAATTCTACTAAAATCCATCAAATTCCACTAAATTCCAAAGGTAAACTGCATTAAACTCCACTATAAATTCCCGGGGAGTTTAACCAAGTTTTGTAGGGACTGTCTAAAAAGAAGTTACAAACCTAGTTAGAAACATTTAGAAGTTAGCTAGGCTCTGCACTACATTTAAAAAAAAAAAAATGAGAAAAAGTTTTTTTTTATGGTAACGACCCCTTCTACCGGTAATTACCGGATTACCGGTAATTGACTCCAATTACCAAGCTTTGCCAGGAAAAAAATAAGAAAAAAAGTAAGTCAAAAAAAAAATTTTTACCTGCGGCGCAACCCCCAATCTACAGTTTTAAACACTTGTTTTAACGTTTTTAACACTTAAGAATCAAGTTAGGATTTTAAAAAAATTAAAAAATCTGTTTACCTGATTAGTTTCTGAATTTTATCTTTCCTCCCTGTCTGTCAGTGTCTGACTGCCTTTCGAATCTCGGCGTCTCTGCCTGGTTTATCTCAGTTTGAGCTTCTCTGACATTAGTGATTAGTGATTAGTGGTACCCTAGAGCACTGTCGCTGTTTTGTCTTATAGAGGTCGCCCCCGCAAACGGCAGGGGGGTGTACCTCATCGCTGAGGCTCAGACCACACCCTGTGGCCCGCCTGGTTTCCCAGGCCGCTAACAAACAACAATCTGTCTGCGCTTTGCATACTTTAGTCTATGGGCTGCTCAGAAGGGACTGCTCCAAAAATCGATCCAATGACATAGGACGAAAGGACACTTTGGCTTTGTGCACGCCCTCTCTCCATTCTTCTCTCAGCGATTTCTTCTTCTCCCTCCCTCAGCTGTCTTCCTGCTTTCATTGGTTCCAGGATGGTCTTATATTCTTCTTTTCTTCTTTCCGTTCCTCCCTTTCTTTTTGTGATCACTCCGTATCTCTGTGCCAGCACGGTTTCATCTAACGAGCTTCCAGGTGCGTACCTTCCTGGGCTTTCCTTAAACACTCTTCTTCTGAACGCCGCCCTCCATAGAAACTCATCCACCGCACTATGCCTTTCGTTCATCAAGAATTTGAACAGAGCCTCAGTGTGCAGTCTTCCTCTTTGTTCTTCTCTTTTCTCTCTGTAAACTTCTCTTACTTTCTTTTCTCTTCCTTCGTTCCAGTCTGCTCCTAATGTTCTATACATGTGTGCTCTTTCTCTATCATAAATCGGACACTCAGTCAGCATATAGATCTTGTCCTCCAACACCTCTGTTTTCATCTATCCTTTGCAAAAAGGGCAGAGTCTCTCCTCCAACGACACTCTCTGCCCTCCTCTTTCTGGCACTTTTCCCTTTGTTCTCGCTAACGTCCTGACTCCTACTCTGCAGGCTGCTCTCCTTCTGTGTTCTCCTCTTGATGCTACCCTTCTATAACAAAAAAGCACCCGTCCCAGTTTTTCTTTCTCTATTTTCATTCCCTCTCTTGGTTTTTCTTCTGACGCCTTTTCAAATAAAATGAGCTGCAATCTGTTTCCGTTTGCTTTTGTTCGGTGTATGTATGTCATATGGACTTTTTTTTTCGGTATAAGTGTACCTGCCTCGATCATTGTCTTCCAAATCTCTGCATATGTACCTGCCTTGCGCTTACTTTTCTCTAGCTGTGTCATTCTATGCATTTTAATTTTACGTCTGTCGAGGCATGCTAGCTGTTCTCTTTATAAGACTCATACACGCTTCTGTTTGATGGACTGTCATCTTGATCCGTCTTGTGTACTATTAATTCTGGCCCAACTCGAACAACTTGTACACCTAGGTTGCGTACACATAGCTAGTGACAGAGTGCCTATCTGGTTTGCTGTTAGCTAGTCTGAGCCTAGGTCTGAGCTAAAAAGGCTTAGATTGACAGTATCATTGACTAGAACTATTGGTTAAGCATATTTTATATCTTTATAAACAAATTACTTGAAATTATGTTTATTATCATACATAAATTTTCTTGAATATGATATGAAATTACGTTTTATCTCTACAGTTTTTACCAAAAGTTTTACCGGTGGCCGGCGACTCTACCGGTAATTACCGGTTGACCGGTAATCAGTTTGCTTTACCACTAGAAAAATCGGCAACCCTGATTTTTTTGTTTAATATTTATCATAGTATTCAATAGGCAAACAACTGTTGTTCAAGTGTTGCAAGAGTGTTACACGGGGTGTTGCATTCAAAACTATATACTTTTCAGTTGATAAATTATAAATAAATAAAAACAAAAAGATTATAGAAACTTTTTTTTTTTTTTAAATGGAGTGCAAAGTCTAGGAATTAAGTTAGTTTTAATGTAAAAAACCGTCAGTTAAAACACTAGAGCTTGATATAACTTTTTCCATGAATGGACTTTGCATGTCATGCCCCGCAGTTCGCCAGAGCCCACTGACTCAACCAAGTGGCCGGTATGCTCACCGGCTTTATTTATCTCAATTCATATATAGTACTACTGCTAGTAGTACTGTTATAGGGAAGATATTATATTTAAGATAATATCAATCAATCAATCAATCAATCATTTAATTTAAAAAGTTTTTTTTTCTGGAAATGAGAGACTGAAAAACACTATAGGAAAAACATGCTATAAAAAGGGCTAGAGTATGTCATTTGTTCGAAGAATATACCTTTTCACTAGACATTTCACATCATTCAATCTGACAATATTGATTTGTAGGATAGGATAGGATAGTGGTACACTGGTAGTTCAACCTAGAGTTCAACTTGTTGGTAAGCTGAGCTACCATTGGATTGGATAGGCTGAGATCAGGATTGCCCCCCTGCCTAAATGACAAGTGCTTGACAAGGGGTTAGCGAGGAGGAGGCTCCAAAAAGCCGTGCTCGGTGGCCTTCAAGACTTCAATCTTCCTCTGCAGATACGCGAGCGAGTCCTTCGTTGAGCGAGACAGGAAACGCCAACGAGCAGCAAAAAGTGATTGAAGGACGTCGGATGACAAAGAAAGTGTGCGTGCGTTCAGGACGACCCTTGGTCTCTTTCCTTTAATTCTTTCGATGAGTTCACTCTAGCTCTCTCTGGTCCTGTTGCTGCTGCGAGGGGACCGGCTGCGTGCTGTTGCGAGGTCCGATCTGCAGGCGGCTCTTTGTGGCAACCATCTGTTTGGGCACCTTGGGAGCGGATTGCTCCGCTTGATCATTGGTCATTCCCCCAGGTGGATGTGGATATTGTCTCTTAGGGGGGCCCTGCATGGACGAAGGCGACGCCCTTTGAACTGGCCTGCTGGAGGCGGATGAGGAAGACCCTGGACCCTCCCTGTGAACACCCCCACGCTGACCAGGGGAGAAAACCCCTTCACCCGACGGTCTCGGTCGCCCCGGCCCACCGGCACTTCCTGTACGGGCACACACACATACACACACACTCACACACACACACACACACACACACACACACCCCAACACCCCAACACACACACACACACACACACAGAGAGAGAGAGAGAGAGAGAGACGTTTGTGCAGCTCCACACGCGCACACACACCTACCTACGCAGAAAGGGAAGAAGAGCGATGCAGAAAGATTACAGACTGTTTGCTCACTCTGACAGACAAAAAAGGAGATGCGCAACTGAGAGAGAAGGCAGAGCCATGGAAGATTCCGGAAAAAGATGCGCTGACCCAGCCGGACATGGACTTCAAACTTATCACTGCATACAGCAAAATGCAAAAACTGTGATTGCCCGGTGAATAATTATTCCGGGCTGACATGCACCAGGGCGTTTCGACTAACTGACCTCGCGCTCCCCCCCCCCCC
>JAHBMJ010001923.1:84041-95523 GCA_018398765.1 Chromera velia | reverse complement strand
CCCCCCCCCCTGCGTTCCTCACCGTCTCCAGACACGAAGACAGGAGACGGACCAGACCGTCCGAGATCTCCAGCTGTCTCCTCGAAGGCAGCCACCCCACCTCACCCTCCTCTGCCTCTCCCTCTCCCCTCAAATCCCCCTTGTCAGACCCCCACTGGCTCGGCGGGAGGAAAAGAGAGACCGGGTTCAGCCAGCTCCGGATGGTTGTGTCGTCCGGCACGCTGCCAGACAGAAAGACAGACGGAAGAAGATCAGAAGAAACACTGGAGAACACGGAGTAAGCAATGCAGAGCAAAGTATGACGGTACCACACATTAATTAAAGAGAGAGTCAGGCGAATTTCATATCAGGGCAGGACAAGAAAGAAGGAACGATAAAGAAAGCACGCAGAAATAAAAGACGTCCATGCATCAGTGTGTGACATTGTCCCAACTGAAGCAAGGAAACTGAAAAGAAGTCGCGCACCGGACTCTACACTTCAACGCTTTCAAGTTCCTGTTTGGCCGGCTGACCAAATATTCGACGGATCGTCCCACTCAGGTTTCGGTGCAGCCTTTGAAGAGACGCGTTGTCTGTCTCTGTCTGCTCGCCTGACGGACCCCCCTGTCCTCGAAGGGGCAGCCGAAGGGCGTGCAGCGGCAGCGGCGGAGGAGGAAGACGAAGGGGAAGGTGCGTCCTCGTGCCCCTGCTTCCTTTTACGTCCCCCCTCTTTTTGTCCCTCCCCCCCTCCTTGCGGTGACATCCTCAGAGGCAGAAGAAGAGACGGCACAGAGGGAATACCGTCTTCCTCCGCAAGCACTGCGAGAAAGTGGGTGAATACAGAAGGCAGACTCAAATGGGCATCAATGTGCCTCTCCTCTTCGAAAAGACCGAAATGGGAAAAGGCTGAAAACACCTCCGAGAACAGCCTGAGGGTCGATGCATCCAATGAAGAACTCGCTGCCGGACCCGACTGAGGGTCAGCGATCAATAGATGCGATGCCAGCAGGCCGCGATACCCCTTCCCCCCTTCAGCAAGACCCGAATCGACAACCAGAGCGTGCACCCACTCCGCCCTTATGCCCAGCGAGCCTAAACGGCTTTCCATCTCCCCCTCTTCCGCCCTGTCGAGCCGTTTCCGAAGCGTGTCCAGACTTTCTCTTCTGCTCTGTGCAAGTGCTTGTAGCCTTTTGACGGCAAGACTGGCGAGCCTTCCAGGGTTCTTGGCGAACTCCTGAAGGCCCGCGTCTCCGTTCGCTTGGGCTTTTTTTGCAATTGACGGAACGTTTTTCTCCAGCTCGATAACGAGTTTGTCCCGACTTTCGGCCGTCTTTGCCGCATGCTTCTCCTCTTTCTTGAGTTTCTCAAGCTCGCCCTCCTTGCCTGCAATCTGTGTTCGGAGCAATTCGTGGAAGTGGAGGGTAATTGTTCGCTTAACGCTCGACCCCTTACCCTCCTTCAACCACCTGCTCGCACACACGCACGCAGAAAGGAGGGACGGGGGCATAAAGGAAGGAAGAAAAAGAACAGCAGCAGCCAGATGAACGAAAGGCGGGTGAGCGGAAAGGAAGCGCATAGAACGAACAGGAAAACCGACAAGCTCACAGAAGAAAAACCGCAAAGACGCCTGAGAAAGAGTGTGCGCTCAGAGTGAAAACCCCCCTTTTTTTGCTTCATTTCTCTCAATTCCATTTCAACTGACTCTGCGGTGACTTCTGCAGTCTGCACGAACTGCTGCTCAATTCCTGCGGAGGTGTCCCCCTTGAGTTCGAAGTATGTGTACCCACTGCCGTCAATTTCCCCAGCTTCGGGGGGAAGTTTCAGGACCTCGATTTGCCTTCTCTGGCTCTCTGATCCATTCACCTTGAGAAGGAAATCAAACGAAAACCCCCCCTCGGGCTTGATCAGATTCTTTGAGGGAAGGTGGTCTCGCAGAAAGACTCGCAAACGCTGCCCCCGAGTCTGCCTCCCCATATAGATGGGATCAGAATCCCCCAATTCGTTCCACGAGTCCTTGCCCTTCCAGGCCACCCCGATGGAAGGTGTAGGACCGTCTTTGTGGCCAGACAGACAAGCTAGATTCGGGGTCACTCTCAGGGTGCGCTTACTCGAAGAGAGAAGCTTCTTGCCCTGTGATGTCTGCACTACCTCGAGATCGATGTGACCGACTTTCGTCAACAGCTGCTCCACACAATCGGAAGAGGGAGACGAAGCGCTGGGCTTCGTGAAGGGAATAAGGAAAACGAGTTTTTCGTCGGACTCATGGGGATCTACGGCAATTTCGAATGTGTCCCCTCCCTCTGCATGCCCGCCGGCTTCCCTGAAAGATCTGAACAAGAGCGAGAACGTGTGATGGTTCTCCCCTCCCCCCGCTTCCTGAGGCACGCATCTACAGACCACCCTCAAAGTCCCTACAGAACCTGCGTGAATCTCCGAGATGTTCTTTGGCTCGGCCTCCTCAAGGCCCCCACGGGGCTTCTTTTTGGAGGAACGGGCAGACGCAGCCTCAGACCGCACAAGGCTGATGTTCTCAATCAGCAAGCTCGTAGCGACGTCCGAGCTCCTCTCGAACACGAGAGGCACTCGTGCAAACAGGGGGCACTCACGGAGCCAAACCGGGGTGGCTTCTCTCGTGTCTGATTTCGGACACAAGAAAAGCACAACCTCGCACTTGACACTCGGCTCATCACTGCTGCCCCCCATGTTCCTCACAAGATCACGACACCCCTTGGTGATCGTCATCTTTCCCGATTTCAGAGCGCCGCAAGAGGCCCAGTCAGACAACGGCCCGTCCTCATCGGTCGGATGGATGCGCAACCAGCCGTTCACGGTGACGTTGCTGTTTTTGATCGAGTGTTCAGAACAGTCCTCCCTGAGTCTGTTCAAGACCTTGGCACCCCACGTCCCCCAGAGCTCCACCACTTGCTTCTCCTTCGGAAAAGGACGTTCTGTGCCAGGCACAGTCAGCGTTCTCTGCGTCGGCACACAACAAACAAACCCGAGAGAGAATGGGGAGGGAGACACACAATCGGCGCAGCTTTGTAGCCCTGCATGCAGCCCTGTGTGCTCACAGAACACATGAAGACATGAAGAGTCCCTTCCCAACCAGCACATGAAGAAGCAAAAAGAGAAGGGAGACCAGCCAGATTTTTCACCAAGGGGGTAGAGGTAGTGCGCGATCGAGCAATTTGTCAAGGAAGGATCGAAAGATGAAAAGCCCCTTTGACCGTCGTCGCCCAAAGACAGACTGCAACAACAGAGAGACAAAAGGAGCGACCTACGTCGATAAACTCATCGAATTCCACTCCGTCTGCCGGCAAGGTCCTGAGGAAGTCAAGGGTCCCCCTCGACTCTGCCCCCCCCCCCTCAACCCCCTCAGGGCATTTCAACAACTCAAAGTGGAAAGAGGAGATCGAAAGAAGGGAAGCCCGGGTGCCAGGGTTCAAAGTACCCAGTGGAAAGCGGGCAGAGGCCTGCAGTCCCCCACTGGCAGGCTGAGAAGATTCTGCCCCCCTCTGAAAAGTCGCCATCAACTTCCCCTTGGAGCCCCACACTTCGAGGTGTTCCAGTTCCTCCGGGTTCTCACAGGGAACGTCCACGTCCCGCCTGCCTCCTGTGGTTCGGGTGCGAACTTTACGGAGGCCAAGCTGCCCCGCGTCGCCCTCAAACCGCAACACGAGATGTACCTTCACCCCCTGACCGCCTCGCGAGGTAGGCCTGAGAGGAATCGGAGAGGTAAGAAGAAATGAAGCCGGACTTACAAGTCTGTCCTCGCAGAACGAGACTGAAGCAGGCGAAATGTTCTGTACACAAGGAGACCATCTGGTACAGTTTCTCCTCTGCAGAAGCTAAGACTGTGAGAGATCCGGCCGAAAACGAGACAAGAGCAGCACTCAACACACCAAAAACAGTGACACAGACAGACAGCTTGAGACGGTACGACCAGTGCGTTGGTGAACCTGGAGAGCAGGCGCGAGCAACACATGGAAACCGACAAAAAAGGATACAAAAAGAAAGAAGGATCCATGCGTTTTCTCATGCACACACTCTCCCAACCCCCTTCCTCTGTCCCATCCCCCAACGCACAATTGTTTTTTCTCGTGGAAGACCTCCAATTGCCCCGAGTCGCTTTCCAAAGTCAACACCAACTCATCCGATCTCACTGCCGACGCAAGCTGGTGGAGCTCTGTCGACACGTTGCCGAATTTGTCCTCGAACGCCAGAACGTTGTGCTGCAGCACCAGCTCCCACAGCTGTGCTACCGACGTGCCGCAGTCGACTCGGAGCCAGGAGGAGTTGTAACTTGGGGCAGGTCGAAGCTTCACTGGAGGACCCGGAACGACTGCTCGCACGGTCACGAGAACAGAGATGCCAACCTCGGCCTCGTTCTCCCCAGCCCCCCCCTCAGAGCGTTGGTTGAGGTCTTTTGTCTTCAACCCAATCTCAAAACATTCCTCTCCTGGGTTGTTCGGATTCCCGATTGTCTCAGGTATGTTCACTTCCAATCTGCTCACACACACATACACATACACGACGGTTTTTTATGGCCCACAGGTCGCTACTCTGGGGTTTTCACCTTCCACAGTCTCCCTTGTTGCTCTTTTACTCTCTGTATCCGGACGCATGAGCACATGTGCGTGTGTGCTTGTTTCTGAAAGCATCTTCCGAAGGAAGGGCGGGCAGTTGTAAACGGCTACAGTATTGCTCACTGACCGACTCACCTGAAAGCGTTAATCTCCGTGTCAAGGGTTCCCGCCTGCTGCCACAGAGTCACCCCCCCCCCAACCGGCTGACGACGGAGGTAGAGACTGTGAACGGATTCGCTCAGAGGCACACGAGTTCTCTGCTCGGCCATGACCTTTGCCAGCAGCTCTACTGACGTGCCTGCTTCCCCCTCCACCAACCAAGATACGTTGCCCCCGTCTGTCTTGCGCGTCAGATGGGCGTGAGGGGGCAGCTCCTCTGCCTCATTGAAGACAAAAGCCGATGGGTCAACATTGGGCACGACCTCAACCTCGGAGTGTGTCCACAAATCGATCGGGCTGGCCATGGACTCCTCTTTTAGCCTGAAGAAAGGAGGAAGGAGACGGGAGTCAACATGCGGGCAGCGGTCTCCTGCTGACCCTCTCGCCCACGCAGGAAGGAAGAAGGTTTTCTTCAATCAAGCCGACCTAGCTCCGTCGTGCACTCATGCAATCTCTCGCATGCAATACTCTGCACATGCACATTTCGCGTAAATCATCAACGACCCAGAGCGTGCACCTCTTTTTGTGCGTGGGGTATATAAGTGATCGAGTCTGTCTCCAAGCAGGTGAATGAGTGAGTGAATGTGCGTGAATCTGTGTGCACATTCAGCATAGAGGCGACAGAGATGAAGGGAAAGCAGATGAAAAGGGGACGCGACAATGGAAAGCTGCGAAGAGAGAGCAGGTCTCGGAAGGGAGTGGCACAATCCGCTCTCTTCTCGCCTGGCTCACTTGAGGATCATTTTGTATTTCCCCGTCCTTTCCGGGGCCTTCCAATTCCATGTCACCTTGTGTCCCGAAGGATCCCTCGCCCTTCCCTGGTCGTATTCCTCCCCTGCGGTCTCTCCAGATTCCTCCAGAATTCTCTGCCACACTGCCTGCAGGTGCCTTGACCACCCCAGACGGTTTCTCGATGCGCTGGAGTCCGTCTTCATGTCACACCTGATTCATGTATTTATGCGCATGTGCATCCATGAGGATGGAGACAGAAAGGGAGGGAGAGGAAACGACACAATTTTTCAATGAATAGTCCAGCTGATATGAAACAAAAATGAGGAGCCTTTCTTCAGCAACTTCTGTTTCTGAAAGAAAGGGGAAGCGCCCTTTCAGTGACTTGATTGAAAGGATTAGAGAGGGGATCAGCAAGTGCCTGTGTGAGGAAATGGATGAGTAAAGCAAAGAACAAAATAAACGTCAAATGAACAAGAGAAATTTAACGATGACCTAAAAAAAGACACACACATACAGTGACAGACCTGTCCCCGAATTCCCCAAAGAATTCAAATTCGACTTCAGCACTTTTCTTCGCAGGCCAGCGTTTCAATCGGTTTACCAGCCTCTGTGCGGCCTCCTCAGACAGCCTGGCTTGGCAGGGTGCCTCAGGCGCCAGGTGTTTGACGTCCGGGAATCCAATTTTGAGATCAAGGCGCTGCCTCTCCCTACCGGAGCACACCTCCACCGGCAGTGTGATCCTGAGCCTTCCGCCAGACTCTGCGTCCTTCAAATAGTCGTCAAGCAGTGCGGGCTGGAGAGGGGGATCCACACCGTCTCCCAACGCCAGACGGAAAGACGGCAGTCCACGTGGTTTGACTCGGATGGAATTTCCATGCGGAGATTCTTCGTCGTCCTCCCCCCCCCCCTCGGACCCGTGTCCTCTTCGCATCTCCAGCTTGAAGCTGTCAGGCTTGATGGACAAGTCACCACTCGAACTGAAATCGACCTGCACACATAGGAATGGAGACAGCCAGACAGGGACAGAGGGGTTCAGAAAGAAGCAGTTGTTTACAGCGCAGCAACCAAATCACGCCTTTCAACAGCGTATCGTTGGACAGTCAAAGACACTAAAGAGAAGACAGCGGCAGCAGCAGAGCGAAAAAGCAGAGGAGCAGTCCATATCCACAGAGAAGAAGCACAGATCAGAAAAACGAGACGGACCCAGGGTTTGCCGAGCTCAATGAAGACCTCAGTCATGCCCCTCCTCCCCGTTGCGTCTCCCCCTGTCCTGGAAGCTCTTCCTGCCGAAGCGTTCGGTCTCTTTCCCCTCACTCTCAGCTTCCCCTGACCCCGTGAGGAGTCAACTTCAACGCAGACAGGGCGACCCAACTCATCCCAGAACTCGACCTCAAAAGCTCTGCAACAGCAAGAGAAAAGGAAACAGAAACAAATGTACAGGTGAAAGGGCACCAGGTGGAACAAGGCAAAATGGGATTCAGCTGCCACTTCTCTCTCTCTCTCTGGCGACTAACGCTTTCCTCCCTCATCATTCAATTCGGCCTTGAGGATCGATCGAGTTGCATGGGGTGGGTGGAAAATCCGGAAGGAAAGAAGGAAGCGCCTCTGTCCTCCTAAAACGAATGATCAGTTTCTCTCTCCCTCTTTGTCTCCCTCTCTCACACAGAAAGAGAGAGTAAGTGAAACGACGAACAAGACGAGAAAAAGGCTTCAAGGAAATAAAATATCGATATGAAGTACCAGAAAGAAGACCCGCACCGCTAACAACTGACGAGTAGGGTTGATCAAGCTCGAGGGGATGTGCTGGGCGCTGAAAGAAAGAAGACGAAGAGGAAGACGAAGGTGATGAGGCCGACGCTCCATCGAGAGACTCCAAACAAGTCCAGTGGGAGAGTTTCCAGTTCGCTCCAACCTGATGCATGCAGAGTCACCGGAGGAAGGAAGAGAATGAAAGAGCACACACGAAGACACACGCACACACACACACACACACAGAGAGAGAGAGAGAGAGAGACAGAGAGACAGAGAGAGAGAGAGAGAGAGAGAGAGAGAGAGACAGACAGACAGACACACACACACACACACACACACACACACACATATATATATATATATATATATATATATACCCACATACACTTGCACATATGCCCCCGTTCTCTCCCCTGACCCGAACCTGCACACAGAGTCACATTCGACACCACACCCCAGGACTGGCTGACTTACTAACTGACTGCGTGGAGGTCCACTCGAGAACGGCGAGACGGAGAGGGATTCCCCAGGGAGGGCAACCCGGGGAGGGCGTCCACAAGCAGAGAAAGGGAAAACACCCACGGTTCGCGTGCGTTCCCTCCTGCCTTTCTTTTCCCTCCCCCCTTCGTCTGCTGAAAATCCCCGAGAACAAAACGACCCCCAAACAAGCCCACGGTACCCTTCTTGTCTCTATCTCCCCAGCTTTCGTGCCATTTCTTCAAGGTCTGTATCTCCTCCCCTTCCTTGAAACGCCCGTACAACTCTTTCCTTGACTCCAAACCCTCCAACTCTTTCAGCACCGTGTCCGTTGCAGACACAGGGGCATGTGAAAAGTCGCCTAGAGTCCGAGAGAAGGCGTAAAGAAGAGAAAGTTCAGGAGACAAAATCTCAGGAAGGTGCGCCGGAAAAGCGGCAGGATCGACTAGAGAAGCCTCCGCATTCACGAGCTTCTTGCAGATCTGTTCCTCGCTCTCGAGAGTGAAGAGCTTCACATGAGAGCTCACAGTCTCCGACAACTCCACCTCGATGGGAAACCCATCGAAATCCTTAACACCCGCCTCCCTGTCTGCACCTTCAACCGTGGGACTCGCTTCTGCTGCTGCTGTCTTCTTCGCTCTGGTCTGGGGCGCTGGTGTTCTTTGCCGTAGGGAGTTCTTTTCAGCAATCTTGACGAAGGGCATCATGAATGCAGAAAAGAATCTGTTCCACCACTTCTCTACATCGTCCCTGTCCTTTCCCGAGAACACTTTCTTCACGTGACTGACCTTAACCCAAATCCCCCTCTTCTTTCCCGTTCCCCCCTCCTGGTCGTCAATGTGCGGGGCTATCCATTCACCCGACTCGAAGAACAGCCAGTGAGGCAGAGGCGCGAGGAGAAGGTGCTTCCGAGGACACACAGCCTCCACTCGGCACAGGAACGGCCGCCCCAAAATGAGCCCATGAGAAGACTCCTCGATGATGCACAGCACCAGATCATCCTTTGCGTGTCGTTGCGCCGGGATGAGCGACCTGCAGGCAGAGAAGAGAAGAGAGGGAGACGCGCCATTGACCAAAAAGGGAGACAAAGAAAGAAGCAGGCGCACACTTAAATATCAAAGAGGACCGTAGCTCTGCCAATACGCAAGAAGTCTGTGCTCGGAGACGGCATATCTATTCGCTTGCTTTTCTTCTCTAGTTTACGAGACACATAGCAGAGGGACAGAGAGATAAGCCCATAACAATACCGAACGTCAGGGATGGCTCTAACCACACAACGAATCTACAAATGAAAAAACACAGAAAGAACAGACAAAGGACGAACAATAGAAGATGAGAACCGATGCTGAGAACCAGCGGCGATACGACAGACAGACAGACACACCGAGAAGCATGCAAAAAGACGGGCGGACGGACGGACTAGTGGACGTACCTGTTTGTCACGTCAATTCTCCTCGAGGCGCGACGCATAATCTCCTTCAGGAGATCCGCACCATCTGATCGCTTGACCGCCTCCTTGAATTTCGCCACACACGCCCTCCCCCCCCTCGCACCATAATTCTCCTCCATCTCGGCCAAACTGTCCAGGTCTGCACAGAGACACGACATGTCATCGAAAGAGTCCCCCCCCTCATCGTCAAAATGAAGGGGAGCTGCGACATTCGATGCTCCCACAGCTGTCTTCGGGCCCCTGCGTACCAGGGCAGCATAACACTGCAGCAACCCAGCAACGAAGTCAGGCAGCACCTCCCCCCCATCGTCGCTCTTGAACGACTGATCAAGCGCAGCCGACGAAGACGAAGCACTGGCAGATCTCTCAACCACCGTCCAATGTTCGAACGTGTTCTTGACGGTAAGAACACCCGGCTCGGAAAAGTCGTAGTTCGAGGCGTCAAAGCTTTTTGCTGACTCGGCAATCCACTCCTTCACTGCGTGATGCAAATTGCTGAAGCTCCCACTTGCCTTCTTTGCCTTGTCGTAAACTTCCGTATCTTCGCACCAGATGCCGGAGCGACCACCTGCCACCTGGTCAGATGAAGTGCTGAAGGTGAATTCCACGTTTGTGATTCCCAAACCTTTCGCCTCTCTCTGCGCACGACCAAAGAGGAACTTCATCGATGCCTGCATTCAGTGTATTGTCAAGTTCCATTGAATACAAAGGGAAATTTTATCGGCTTGGCAGATCCACAGAGGACGGATCAAAACAACGGCTTCCACAAAGAAGCCCACGCAAGCGGACACCCGCGGAGCCTTTCCTCCTTCATCTCCTTCTGAAATATCAATTCTTTCCGAAGAACTCCGCAGCATCCTTGAGGCACGGAGGCGGGTGTGAAAGTTGGAGGAAAAAAACAAAAGGAAGTAATACACACACACACGCACACGCACACACACACGCGCGCGCGCGCACACAGACACACACACACACAGACACACACACACACACACACACACACACACACACGCACACGCACACACACACGCGCGCGCGCGCACACACACACACACACACACACACGCACACACACACACGCTGATGCACGCATCCATGCTTACGTACTCACTCACTTGGAGGATCTCTAGTCCCCTGTCCCTCAGCCTGAGCTTTGAGGAGTTTGGCATGATGCCAATCGTGCCCTCTCTCTTCCCCCCCCTCCGGGGCTCTTGGAGGAGAACGAGGGAGAGAATCTGCCAGTCCGCAACCTCCACATCGGGACCCCCGCTGGATTTTCGTAGGGCCCTGCAGCGGCCGGGGAGGGGGGGGGGAGGATATGAAACACACTAAGACGACAAAAAGACAGACAAGGTGATCGGCAGGGCTGCACCCCGAAACATGACAGCTGGAAGTTGTCAGACGGCAGCGTGACGGCATGCATTGAATTTGAGGACAGGGAGCGAATTCTGCTGACGCACTGTCTCACTGTCTGTCTGACTGTCTGACTCACTGAAGGGCCGCAGTGACGATCTGAGGGTGCTGCGCGACGTCTTCGGGTATCATTCTGCCCTCGAAGAAGACCACCACAGGGGCGGTGGAGTGAAAGGGGAGCTGCGGAACGTCTTTTCCCCTCTGCGGGTGCGGCTGGTCGTGAGGAAGAGACCGAGAAGAACTGGAGGCAGAGAAGGACCCTGCAGCTGCTGCTGCGGCCTCTGCCTGCACACGGACAATCAAACAAGGGGGGAGGAGGGGAGGGACAAGGAGTGAGAATCCGCAACAGCAAAGATGGTCGAACCAGATGCATAGCAAGGGCAAAGGGTACGTTTCCCCTACTCATCTTCCCCCCTCGCCACCCTCATCCCACGTCTCACCTGTCGGGTATCTGTCCCATCCCCCAGAAAGTCCTCTGTGAGTCCCTGGACGAAGGCCTGAAGGACTTTCTCTTCGGCTGCCATTTTTTTGGGAATGTAGAAAAGAACGAGAGACACTTTCTGAGTGACTCCCTCCTTGTAGTGATTCACAAAACTGAGTCCCAGCGGCTTCGAAGTCGCACCCTTTCTCAGCGAGAGAGCCAGCAAGGGCCCTCTGGTCTTGGATTTTGGGGCTTCAGGGCTGAAGACCGTTTCCATTCGAACGAGGGATCTGCCTGTGACCATATTGATCGGGATCAGAGCCTCATGCTGCTTCAAGAGAATGTCCACCTCCTTGCACCGTGCCTGAAGAAGGGGGAAACGGTTTTGGAAATCATTCACCACCTCCTCATATACATTGGTGATGTGAATCATGAAGAATGTACCGTCCTCCTTTAGGAACTCCTCATACTTTGGGGACGCAAAGGGCTCTGCACGCACCCCCCCCCCCCCCC
>JAHBMJ010001923.1:73213-84033 GCA_018398765.1 Chromera velia | reverse complement strand
CCAACCGAATGGCATCCCTCCCTCCCGGGGCATCCACCCTCGTCTCAGAGTACGGCATCTGCCACGCCGTCCTGATTCCCTCCCCCAACAGCTCGAAGTCCAAAATTGCCTGTCTCAAGACGGCAGGCTCTTCCTTCGAGATGCTCGCAATATACGCCCTCTTGCCCATAATCATAGCCGCCCTTTTCATCCCCTCCCCATAATTCCCAATAGAATGGTCCTGCCTGTCCCCGCTCCCCAGGGACATCGCAGTCCGAAAATCCCGAACACCCCTTCCCCGATCATGCACGGTGAGTGCATTCCCTTCCCAGATGACCTTGATCTCCTGCCTGCGGAATTCGGGATCTGCGGCATCACGCGAGTTGTCCCGCAATTCAAGGACCTGGTAGGCAGCTCCGCAAAGAGTGTCTCGGGGAGGCGGCGTGCACTGACTGAGACCCGATTCTCTGCTCAGAATTGCAGAGGTCGGCTGAATGTTCAGATACTGCATTGCCCACGATCCCGGTCAATATGCCTTTCTTCGAACTCACAAGTCAAGCAGAAAGTATAGAGAGTCCCTCGGTGACCGGGTTCAGAGGCCTCTGACCGAGCCCCTCTCGAAGGCGCCTCCAGAGATTTTCGAACGCTTGTCAGACATCAAATTTTCCTTCAGACTCTGACATTGCTCTCACAATTTGGTTGCACAAGCTGGTAGGTTGCTCGGAGTGACATGAAGTGACATGAAGTGACTGATTCTCAGTCACGGATTCTTCTTCAGTCAAGCTTCAGTGTGATGATTCAGGGCATTTCATGCAGGGCCGCGGTCTGGTGCCGCGAGCAACAGAAATCGTCGCGGGCCATCCGATACGTACGGTAGTCAAGTGGCAGATCACGGCAGATCTTGTGTGCAAAGTTAGGGTGAGGGAGTCCGAGTCGAGAAGTGCAGATCTCTTCTTCGGGTAAACTGGATTCGGAGAACATGTCGGAAGAGCCACGTGCCTCAGGCTGCATCGTCCGGTTCGGCTTCTTTGATTCTTGGTGTGTTGCTCTTCCTTGAAGGACTTCGATCGAGCTCATGGCAGCAACGCCCATCCTAGTCACGGGTGGTTACGATGATACCATCAAGGTATGGAATGCGCACAAGGGAGACTGCTTCCGCTCTATTCCATGTACAGATTCTCACATAAATTGCATCGAGTTCTCTCCTGACCGCTCTGTCTTTGCGGTAGGGGGCAACCCCCTCGTGAAGTTCTTTCCGGTCGAAGCCGTCTCCTCCTCTGCTGCCAATCACCCGTCAGCAAGCTACGACGGCCACAGCGGAAACGTGACCTCCCTGGGTTTCGAGGCAAGGGGGAATTGGTTTTTCACCTGCAGTGAAGATGGCACTGCCAAGATATGGGACTGCAGAGCGGAGGGATACCAAATGTACTACGAGACGGTGGGTGTTGCACTTCACTCTGCCGTGCTACACCCCAACCAGGCCGAGCTGGTGATGGGAGACCAGCAGGGAAACGTTCTTTTTTGGAATCTTGTTGCCAACAGGGTCCAGATGTCGCTGTCCCCGGAAAGCGGGGTTGCCATCAAAAGTGTCGCCGTCTCCCCAGACGCCTCCTTCTACTCTGCAGCAAATCACAATGGGATCATTCATTTGTGGCGGTCCCTGCCCGACGGCTCTTTAGAACCTTTGCACAAAATAGCAGGGCACAATAATTACATTCTAAAGTGTGCATTCTCGCCGAAGTCGAATCACCTTGCCACGACTTCGGCTGACGGAACTGTGATCTTGTGGAGAGCTCACTTGAATTCTTTTGCCAGAGAGACCACCTTAATTGGTCACCGGCGGTGGGTGTGGGACTGTGTGTTTTCCTGTGATGGTGCGTATGTGCTGACAGCCTCATCTGACCACACGTGCATTTTGTGGGATGTGAAGTCAGGGCAGAGGTGTATTGAGTTCGCAGGACACAGCAAAGCAGTCACAGCACTTGCCCTCTGGGACCAGGCAGAGACCCCGGCATCCTCCGGGGTCCCGGGGCCCGACAGCGGCACTGACGCTTCTGAGAGCGATGTGGGCATTGCAACGGGGGGGGACAAGTCGGACTTGGCTTCCTCTTCAGGGGAGTTTGAGGAGGGGGAACGGGAGGACGAGGAAGACGGAGGCGATGATGAGGACGATGAGGGGGAGGGGGAAACCGAAAGTGACGCTAATCAGACTGTTGAAAGTGAACGGAAGGAGGAGTTGAGGGATCCACCAGAAAGAAGTCATGGGTCATAGATGGAGAAAACTAGGGGGAAAGTCACACTCACACTGAGAAACAGAGAGAAGAATGCGGCCGTGTGCTCGAAATAAGTAAACACGTCGATAAAGAATTGACACTGATTGTCGATCGTTTCTTTTAATTCATTTGGAAGGAAGCAGGTGGGTCGTGGCTCGTGAATTTTTCTTTCCTCCTCTTCACTTCTTCCCACTGCCCCTTATCTGTCCGTCTGGTAGTCAAAACACACAGTCTGTGAGTCATGCAGGCCCTCTCTCTGTCTCTCTCTCTCTCTGTGTGTGTGTGTGTGTGCGTGCGTGTGTGTGTGCATGTGTGTGTGTGTGTGTGTGTGTGTGTGTGTGTGTGTGTGTGTGTGTGTGTGTGTGTGTGTGCGTGTCCGTGTCCCGTGTGTGTGTCCGTGCGCTTGCGCGCTTGACCGTGTCTGTCCCTCTCTTTGAAAGGATGAGAAGGAGCGGTCAGCGAGGCGGAGACAAAGATGCGTGAGGTCTGTCCGTCTGCCTGCCCGTCTGTGCTACTCAGTGTGTCAACCAGTCCGCTCCGCATCGTCCTTCCTTCCGTTTCTGTTTGCCTCATTCCTGCTGTCCTTCTGCTCTTCTTCGGAATTTGTTCCTCGTTGCCTCTCTACTTTTTCCGTCCTTCCTTCCGTACATCCACCCTTTTCTTTCTTCTGTTTCTCTTTCGTTCACCCTTTCCGTTCGTCTTTCTTTCTTTCTTTCTTTCTTTCTTTCTTGCTTTCTTGCTTTCTTGCTTTCTTGCTTTCTTGCTTTCTTTCTTTCTTTCTTTCTTTCTTCCTTCTGTCTTTCTGTCTTTCTGTTCTTTCTGTTCTTTCTGTCTTTCTTTCTTTCTTTCTTTCTTTCTTGGTTTCTGTGTCTTTCTTTTTTCCCTCCTTAGTTCCCTCCCTTCTTCACTCCTGGCCTCACTCCCACCCGCCTTCCTTCTTGCCTTCCTCACTCTTAGTTCTAAGTTTGAATATGACTTTTTGTATTGAGTGATTGACGATCTCTGGCATGGACATGGGCTGCTGGGAGCACGGCTCCACTCTAGCAAAGCCAACTTCATTCATTCATTCATTCATTCATTCATTCATTAGTTAGTATAGTTAGATCAATTAAAATTGTATTTATCTAAGGTTTACACAAACTTTACAGTTTGAAATTCTTAGTTAAATTCAAAATTAGGAGCTTAATTGGGAATTTGGGATTTCAGTTTGGTATATGACAGTCTGACAGACTATTAGACTAAGATCTTAGCGATTCTCAGGTCTTAAAATTTGCTATAAAATCCAAGTTAAAATCATAGCTGGCTGAAATCCTATAAATTAAATTTACTTAGATTTAAAAATTTGAAATCTGGTAGATTTTGAGCTAAATTATAAATCCCATAAAATGGGCTGAAAATTAGCCTGAAATCATTGTGAATATCCCATAAAATCCTACCACAAAATCTTATATTATAAAATGCTAACTATCTGCAGGAGATTTCTCACACATGTGTAGATATATGCATATCCATGCTTTCATGAGTCATACACGTATATACACATGTGACAAAGTCGCACTAACTGGCAACTGCCACTCATCTATGTGGTTTTTACACAAGCCACTCTATGGAAGCCACTCGATCACAAATCTAGTCACAAATTCGAATTCTCAAGTCCATGTCATAAGTAAGGAGAACCTGGAGAAGATAGAGCCACACGCTCACTGGCATGGAGTCGAGTGGCGAAATCAGAGAGGCAAAGACGCAGACAGAGACAGACAGGGAAGGAGAGAAAGAAGAAAACAATCCACACCTGAACGCACGGAAAGACGTCACCCCAAGGCAACCAGTTATTTATTCACAGATGCATTCATCACCACCCACACGCGTATGCGGAGGTCACCGATGCACAATCATCATGATGCACACACACGTATGCACATGCACGCACAAGCACAGCATACACAAGGCGCCACACCCTCCCTCGACCCACAGCAGGCAGGCAGACCATGGACCGCGCCCTCCTCCCCATCCTCGGCCTTCATATTCTTCTTTCTCTGCCTCTACCTGCCTGCCTGCCTCTCATGCAGACCTCTGCATGTAAGGAAGGAGGAAAAGCAACCCTCTGCACCAACCAACCAAAGAAACCTACCGAGCCACTCTCTCGTTCTTTTCCCCCTTTCACGTAGTCCACCTGCCAAGGGGGGGCTTTGTCTCACTGTCCTCACTTTCTTCCCTTCGTTCCTTCTTTCACCTGACTGCACATGAACGAAACGAAGCAAGTGAGTAAGTGAGCGGAGCCACATCGCGCTCAAGTCTTCCACCCTTCCCACCAAGACGATACAAGTGAGTGGGTGGGTGCATGGGTTTTTATGACTTCGTACCACATCAAAATCGGAAAATTAAGCAAAGTCGAAAGGAAGGAAGGTCCAATGCTTGAGTCGCGGTTCAGTCGATCGACTGTGATCTGCGCCTCTTACTTCAGGCTGTTTGGATGGACTGCTGGTGTGGGACGCTCTATCAAGTCATCTTTCCTCGTTAAGTTCAACCCGCACCCCCTCCACACGATTGCCCGTCCATTCAGACTTGCTGCAACCCAAGGGGAAGACGAGTGAGGATGGCACAAAGGGAACAAGAGCAGTCTGAATTGCAAGGCCAATCAGAAGATGCAATGAAAAGAAGACGCTCTCTGCAACAAAATCAGGAAGAAGATCGATCGATTCTCGTGCGTGCGTCGGTCTCTTTCCGACCACTGTTCCCCCTTGCTTCCCTTCAGCGCCCCTCGACTCAGTCTGTCTGCCTCGCTCCCCTCCCGAGCTTTAGCTGAGACAGAGGCGTCCATCGCATCCACGGCATGGACTTCTCTTCCCTGGATTTTTTTCTCTTACGCCCCCTCGAATCTCTTCTGTTTGATTCAGCACAAGCCAACACAGATTCAATGTTTCTCACCCACTTTCTCCTCCTCTTTCTCTCCACGAGACGACCTTTCCCAAGAGTACAGACAGACAAACAGACAGACGCGAACACCCACAGGCACTCAGGCAAGTTGGCAGGCAAATATTATTAAATGGACAAATGAATGCATTGCGAAAGCCGACACACGAGCAGAGCAGAGCAGAGAAGACGGAATTCATTCATTCATTTGATCGATCAAAGCCATACGAAGCCCTGATTCCTCCACTCATCCACCTCGTCATACGACAGCCCGCCCTGAGCGTTCATCTCCAACGCATTGAAGATCAGTTGAATGTCACCGTCTGAAAACACTACACGGCCGTTTGTCACTTCCCGACAGAGCGCCCTGAACCCTGCGGGGGACATGACGGTCTGATTGGAAAAGAATTGCGCGTAGTGCATCTGTTGGGGGGGGATCTTTTTCCGTACCTCGTTCAGCCGTGCGCTCTTTGTGAATGCGATAAAGAGCGTAATACACGATATCAGAAGGACCACCACCGACGTCGTCAATGCAAAGAATTCCAGACTCATCGCCCCCCACGCACTGGAATCCGACGGCCACAAGGACAGACCGGAGACCACTGACAAATACATGAGGAATGCAGATTGGCCCGACATCAGAGACAAAAAACGAAAATATTTCCGAGTCCATTTCGATGCCTTGACCGCGTGGTCAACGGTGGCTTTGGGGAAGTTGAGAAAAATGAGGAGGACAGTGAAGGTGATGAGAAAGATGTCATCGACAAGCTCCCCAATCTCAAACGTCGCAAGCGATGTCAAAAGCCCCACAATCGCGCAGCAGAGCAAAAGTACGGAACAGACGAAAAACAGAATTTTGTGGGTGCAGTTCGCTCCTGCGAGGATGTTTTCGATCCTCTCGCCATTCTCGACAAGCGGCTGGCTTTCAGGGTTCCCCGTAGCCTGAGACTGGGGATCGATCGGAGGGGGATTGTTTGAGTCAAAACCACCCGGACCGCTACCTCCCGTGCCAAATCCACCCTGCTGGCTGTTGCCTGGAAATCGTGGGTCCATTTTCCTTTTTTCTGTGGTCTCTGCTCACAGAGCTGGCGAGCGGATGTGCTCAAGCAACACACGCACCACGGTGAGGATATCAGAAAGAAATGCTCGAGCGGAGTGATGAACGACTACTTGAAAGATTAATAGGCTGCGCCCCCACGTGGCAAGTCAGATCGCGTGCAGGCAGGTTTGCTCTCGTGATGTGCTGTCAAGGCATCGTTGGAATAGAGACAGTTACTGATCGGCCGAATCTTGCGATTCGATAGACGGAACTCATGGAATCTCGTAATTCTATTGCCGTCTCCATGATTCACATCCCCGCGTGTCCGCCTTTCGGGACCGCGCGCGTGCATGGTCGACTGTACACGTAGCCGCAAATCTGCGGTCTGGGGCCGGCTGCCAGGGCCCAATATTCCCTGGAGAATCATCCAAGGAACTCAACCTCTAACAAGGCATGCCGTGGCCTTGAATTTCCGCACTTTTCAAGGACCAGAGGCGCCGAAAGAGGCGGGGGCCACGCCCATGCATGCACATGCACAAATAACGGTCACGTTTCGCGCGGGCCGCGCAATTTTTGGAGACACCGTCTCTTTGCCATTTTCAACCTCTCTTTTTTCTCTTGTGTCCCAGCTCCTTTCCTGCCAATCCGTCGGGTCCAAAGACAGAGTCACGGTAGTACAGCACACGGTGTCGTTCCTTCCACGCCTTTTCCCTCCGTCTCGCTCAGAAGATGAAGTTCTTCGCCGGTGTCGCTGCCGTTTTCGGGGCCCTCGTGGGTACCCAGGCTCTGTCTCTTGAGGAGACTCTCCCTTCCCTCGTTGAGGCCTCTGAGGGCTTTGTCATGGCTCCCTCCACCTCCCGCCTGCAGAACCTTCGCACCCGCTCCGCCCCCCGGGCATCCTCCACCAACCTGGAGATGTCTGCTGCTCCCATCAAGATTGGCATTAACGGATTCGGACGTATTGGACGTCTCGTCTTCCGTATTGCTGCCACCCGTCCCGACATGGTCATCAAGCACATTAACGCTTCTATGGCCCCTGAGTACATGGCTTACCTCCTCAAGTACGACTCTGCCCACGGAAAGTTCAAGGCTGATGTGAAGGTTGAGGGCGGCAACCTTGTGGTCAACGGAAACGCAGTCACCATCTCTTCCACCCGTGACCCCACCCAGATCGACTGGCAGGCTGCCGGTGTGGACTACGTCTGCGAGTCCACTGGTGCTTTCTGCACCACCGAGCTTTGCCTTCAGCACACTGAGAGAGCCAACGGTGCCAAGAAGGTTATCATCTCTGCTCCCGCAAAGGACGCTGACACCCCCACTCTTGTGGTTGGTGTGAACGCAGAGAAGGACTACCAGCCTTCCATGAAGGTGGTCTCTTGCGCATCTTGCACCACCAACGGTCTTGCTCCCCTCGTCAAGACCATCCACGACAAGTACGGCATTGTTGAGGGTCTCATGACCACCGTTCACGCCGCCACCGCCTCCCAGTACGTCGTCGATTCCAACTCCAAGAAGGACTGGAGAGGTGGCCGCGCCGCTTCTGCCAACATCATCCCCTCCTCCACTGGTGCCGCCAAGGCTGTGGCCAAGTGCATGCCGGAGATGAAGGGCAAGCTCACCGGAATGGCTTTCCGTGTGCCCACCATTGATGTGTCTGTTGTCGATCTGACTTGCCGTCTTGAGAAGGGTGCCTCTTACGACGACATCAAGGCCACCGTCAAGGAGGCTTCTGAGACTTACATGAACGGAATTGTCGGATACGGATCCGACCCCTGTGTTTCCCAGGACTACGTCGGTGACGAGAGATCTACCATCTTCGATGTCAACGCCGGTATCTCCCTCAACGACAACTTCTGCAAGCTCGTCTCTTGGTACGACAACGAGTGGGGCTACTCTGCCCGTCTCGTCGACCTCATTGCCGTCATGGCTTACAAGGACGGAGTGGTTCCCAAGGGTACCGGTGTCTCCGCTGAGGTCCTCAAGACCAAGGACTACTAAGCAGCTTGCTTGTTTGCCTGGCAACCGCCGGCCGGCTGGCTGTTAACGCAGTTGTTTGTTGAGTGCATGATGCTCAATGCGTTGCAGATGCTTTCAATTAACGTTTTTCAAACGATCGCAGTTCTTTGTCTCACCTCTCTGTCTGTTTTGTCTGTCTTAGTCTGGTCTCTCTCTTCTCTTTGTTTTGAAACCGAAAGGAAGGGAAGTGGGCCTCGATTGCTGGTGAGAGAAGAGAGGTGGTGTCGCGATTTCCATTCGTATTGATTCCCCCTTCTACCTTTTCAGTCAGTCGCTTGGCTGATTTTTCTTTCCACCGCGTGACTGTGTGCGATCTTCCCGCCGCGGTCTTCCCGGTTTAGTAGTAAGCCTTAAACATTACTTTGTCGAGTGTGTTTGAGCGGTTTTGTCTGTTCTTCTGTCGCTCAGTCGAGTTGGGACGCGTGAGTTTTTTCAAGTCTCTGACTGACGGCTCACCCTTGAAAGTGAAACTATTAGAAGAAGTCTGAAGTAGCTTTGAGGTTGACCGAATGTTTCGGCATTCAAAGACTTGACTGGCTTGTAGCGACAATGAAGTTTTGCTAAAACTTTTCTAAATCATTGAAACTTTCATTGAAGCTTTGTTTCTAGCTTTGTTTAAACATCTTTCAATCAGTTTTTCTTATTGCAAGGTCTTAATTGCATCTTTTGAATCGAAGCTTCTTCTAAAATCAATTTAATCTAACTTGTTAGGTATGTATTCTTTGTTAAATTCTTTTAAGTTAGTCAATTACCCTACAAAAAAATTAAGAAAAGTAATGGAAAAGTTATTAGAAAAATGATATAAAAGCTTAGTCTAGAACTTATAATAGTATAGTAATATATTTTTGACTAGATTTTTGAACTAGATCTTAATTCATCCTAAGACTTCACTTGAATTCAAATTACTGCTCGCGTTAGAACGTATCCTACAAATACTTACAAAAGCAGGTTAAACTCATTGGAAATCTTTCTGAAAATTTATAGTTAAATTTAGTAGTAATATTACCTGTAGAATTCAGTTTTATCATGCCTCTTCTGTACTATATACGCTATCGTAGGGATGTAGGCCCTCAGCTAGTCGTAGCTGGGATCAGCTCCTACATACGGATAAAGGTTCTGTCATGCATGGGTAGTTCTGCTATCTCTGTTCTGTAAGACAAACAACGGATGTCTTCATAGAGACTGCATGCTGCACAATTAATTCCCGGCATGCATGCATGCATGCGCCCTACGCACGTTATGCGCGCGTACTTCATTTCATCCTAACACAACTGCTTGTCAGACCTTCACAACGCTACGCCGGCGATATCCGGCGAATCGGATATGAGAATGTGGACTGGCTGTGTGACTTTGTTGCGGGAGTGTGAAACCTGGTGTACGACATTGTTGCAAGCCGATGACTCGCGCGCGGCGATGAGAATGGAGGGGAATGAGGATTGTTGCAGCTTGGGGTTGACAATGTGAGAATGTGTTTGCTTTGCGCGCGAAAGGAAAGAAACAGATTCGTGAAGATGCGTCTGCTTATGTGTGGTTGCAGCCATTTATATGAAAATATGTATCTCTCTCTCCGTCTGTCAGTGCGAGAGAATTTTTTTCATATCCATGCAGAGATCGCGTGATTGAAAGAATACTGATCGATGTGAAGATTCTTCATTTCACATCTCGCTGATTGTTTGTTTGGATGCAGCAAGTAAGAAGGACTACATTGTTAGGTGATTTAAGAGTTGAAGCAAAATAGAATTGAATGGAAAGAAAAGAGATCTCCAAAGCTGTTAACCTTTAGAAAGAATTGTGAGGTCCCTGGATCGAGTCACACGATTGAACGATCAACCAGAAAACGTTTTGGTCAGATCGATCGAGGACGATCGATTTGAGGGGAGGGCATGTGTAACGTGTGTGCTGGTTGTGGCGCGAGCGTGAGCGAGCGCCCTGCCTCTTTGCATAGACCGTGATTGAGCCGGCCCGCATGTATGTCTTTCTGGGGCCGTGATTGAAGTGAACGCGCGCGTCGTTGCATAACTTTTAGCCACACGAATCAACAGTCACGTTTCTGTTGCATGAGAGAGTAGAATCAGACTGACAGGCACAGAGTGACCAAAGGAATAGCAACGAACGTCTAGCTTGACAGACTTTCCTGTCTGAATCTGTGAATCGACTAGTAGACACGTTACAGCTGCTAATACAGCACCTCTATAATTCGAAATACGCGTGGCGCGCAATGCATGCGCGCCCGGCCATGCACTAGCTCTCCCATGCGCGCCCATACACGGAATTCGCGCATACAAAATTAAACCTTTTTCAAATTTCAAACAACACATACAGCTGAAGTGTTGCAACATGTTGCGCACAGGCCGGCCTGATTCCATCTATTTCCATCTGCATGTACACACACGAGAGTACATTGCCATGGAGCTCCTGGAGGATGTCAGGCGGCCTTTGACACTCCAGCAAGCAAGAAGCAGAGGGGGGGATCGACGAAGTGGTATGTGGAAGAGGGCTGCGTACGTGGGGGACTTCTTTTCCCAGATTGTGCGACTGCCTGCACCACAAGTCCCTCATTCACAGGGACTTGAAGCTGGTCAGTCAGACAGAATCTGCCC
>JAHBMJ010001923.1:67500-72570 GCA_018398765.1 Chromera velia | reverse complement strand
CCCCCTCTCTGTGTATGTGTGTATGTGCATGCAGAATAATGTCCTTCTGGCAGCCGGTGGAAAGATGGTAAAGGTTTCTAACTTCGGTTTGATCCAGTGCTTGGACAACGACCGCGAAGGAAGCTTCACCAAAATGACGGGCACCACAAACGTCAGTTGGCAGTGCAACAATACTCCCTCCCGAATTCGCATGTGTGCTTCTCTCTCGTACACTTCACGCATGTGCGTTCCGATCGTTTATCTTTTTTCTTCTGTTTATCCTTCACACGTTCTCTTCCATCGCCATTCATTATTTCTCTTTCCTCTCTATTCTAATGCTTTGTAAGTTTGCGATTGTTGAACTGATTGTCGTTGTATTCCCTTTCAAAATTGCTTTGATCGACCTGCGTGCAGTGCATGGCCCCAGAGGTCCGGAATGGGAAGTACGCAGCCCCCTCGGACTTGTGGTCTCTGGGGTGTCTTTTGTTCGAGCTGTTTATGGGGAGGTGCCTGTTCGCCCATCAGGTGCCCTCAGTCACGGAGTTGAAGAGAAGCAAGTGGGACGACAACGACGCCTTCTCTGCCCCCAACATGGCGGCCGGCTGAGCGGCAGTGTCGGGTAGTGCCAAAGATGTGCTCCAGCGTCTCTTGACGGTCAGTCAGTTTCCAGAACTGAAATTATGTGAGGACGTGCATCAATGAAAAGTCTGGAAGAACAGCCATCTAGATCTATGCAGATGCTGGAATGCACACAGGCACACAAACAAACGCACATCCGTCTCTGCAAAGTGAGGTCAAGCTCCCCGCCTCTGTATCTCTGTCCTGACTTTCTTCTGTGTCTCTTTCTCATTTTTTTGTTTTGCTACTCTCTATAGACAGATCACTCATGCATCTTGCCATGCACTCTAATTTTTTTGTACCTGCCAGGTCCTCTTTTCTTCTTTTCTTTCATTCCGGCTTCCTATGACTCGAGCGGTGCCTCTCATCGCCTCCTTTGTGTGTCATCCACTGAAATTTGTTCATTTGATCATTGATCCAAGCAGCTTTGGTGGATTCCTTTATCATTCTGTGCGGCTGCTGCTTTCGATACCTTTTGCTTTGTTGTCCTATCGCTGACGTTTGCCTCCCTTTCTGAACTCTGGGGTATCTGCGAGTACCTTCCATCTCTACACTTTTTTCTTCTTTCCAGACAATTGCTCCACTCTGTGTACTGACGCACGCAGATCAATCAGGAGGAGAAGATCAGTCGGGGATGCAGTCCCCCACCCAGCAGCAACAGCAACAGAGCGTGATCCCCGTGCAAGCCTTCCCTCATCCGAGGCCGCGGCCGCAGCAACAGACAGCCCTAACGCGACCCCTCGCCCCTCCCATGCAGCAGCAGTTGCAGCAGTCGGGCAATTAACTTTCTGTATCCGGAAATTTTCCCAGAACGTCAGTTTGACTTCCGAAAGCTTCCATTTGTTTACATCCGTTGTCTAACAGATTCCTGTCTTCCTCTTTCTCCGCCACCTTTGATTCCACCTTTCCTGCGGAAGTATCATATTATCAAATTGTCATATTGTCAATATATGTCTCGATCTGAGTTAGACTTCCGCTCCCTACTTTAGTCTCTTCCATTCTCTTCCCCTCCCCTGTTCTCTTCAACTCGCTCACCACCAGCAATTCCTGTTCCTTTTTTTAAATTTAAGTATGTATCTATTTCTTTTATGCTGCTCCAAATTCGAATGCGCTTTCACTTATTCGCTTCCGTCTCCCAGTAACATCAGTTCTTTATATCTCTTGCGTCTTATTTTTTGTATTTTGTCTACCTCTTGTGCGCCTTCACTTACCCCCTCTCTCCTGTACATTCATAAATTCACTCACTTTCATTTTTCCCTATGCATCATGCCTGTGCGCAGCGCTCTCTGCGGATCCTGCCAACCCTGCATGCGGATCCAAGGTCCTTGGGGGGGAATGCCGATAATGGCGCCGATATTCCCTGCCGTCCCCGGTCCTCTCCCAAGTACTCTCGGAATGCCAGGACTTGCCACCGGGATGTGGGGGGGGATGCCTGCAGCTTATCCGTTCCCGCCAATGCCTTTCCTAGGCGTCGCGCAGGGAATGCTTCCAGGACAGTCTCTCGTCGGGAGTCCAAGTGGTGTGCAGCAGTCGTCGGGTTTGAATGCGAGCATAGGTGCTGGGGGTCAGCCTGTCTCGTCGAGTGCAGTTCCTGTGCAAGAGCATGCAAGTGCGAATTCAGAGAGTGGAGGGGCGGCAAGATCGTCGGACGAGGGAGGAGGGGCAAGACAGCAGGATAGAAGTGGAGTGATTTCGATGGAGACAGTGAGGAACGCGTTTCGGGACCCCGACATTTTCCTGAGAACAGACAGACGGGGCTTCGAATTGACAAGCGATATCAAAGGGGATTTCGGCAACGAGGAGACGGGCATGGTTGCTGGGAAGGGCACATGGAATGTCTCACGGAAGAGGTCAAAACTTTTCTTCCTTGATAAGTCTGTGCCCGCAGACCTCATACAGGAACAGTTACTGGAAGCCCTCAAGGTGCCGTTCTAGGAGGCCCAGATCTGAGTCCCTTACTCAGTTCCCTCCTCTGTCGGGAGGCCAGTACTATATACGACCTGACAGACCCCCAAGTTCGTCAGTATTCAGACCTGGTTCTCCAGATAGGGGAGAAGTTTTCAACCTGAAGGTCTCCTCTGAAGACCTCGGGCTCGGTGGATCCACACTTTTGTGCATGGAGATTCTCAAGTCCCAGAAAGACATCAGTTGAAAGGACATTTGAAGTTCAATTGAAGGAGGGACATGCAATCTCGCAGCAAAGGAGGTGAAAGGGGAACAAAGAGCAAGGGAGACCCGGGGACCTCGCTGCGAAGATTATGGAGACCCATGATGTCAAGCTCAAGGACACGGAGCGGCAGGGCATTGTTCGGGAGGTCCGGTGTATGGAAACCCTCCGCCATGCACCCCCACCTCGTCGCTGCCATCTCCAGTTGTAAGACCCAGGATTCTATTATCACTGTGATGGAACTCATGGAGGGGGGGGACCTGTGGCATCGGAGGAAGCACGAGCAGAGGGGAAACCCAAGGGGTGGTTTATGGAAGAGGGTCGCATGAGGGACTTTTTTTTTTCAGATTGTTCTCGCTGTCGACTGCCTCCACGACAAGTCCCTCATTCACCAGGCTTTCAAGCTGGTCAGTCAGACACCATGATTCATGTTCAGCCAGCACTCATTACAGTCTCTTCCCTTTCTCTGTGAATGCGTGCGTACGTGCATGTGCATCTGCATATGCTTGTGCATGCGTGCGCGCGCGCGTGTGTGTGTATATATGTCTATGTGTGTCGGTGTGTATGTGTATGTGTGTATGTGTGTGTGTGTATGTGTATGTGTGTGTGTGTGTGTGTGTGTGTGTGTGTCGGTGTGTGTGTGTGTATGTGTGTGTGTGTGTATGCATGTGTATGCATGTGTATGTATATGTGTGTGTTTGTTTATGTTAGGGTGTTTGTGTATGTATGTGTATATGTATATGTATATGTGTGAATATGTGTATATATGTATGCATGTGTACTTGCGTGCAGAACAATGTCCTTCTGGTAGCCCATGGGAAGACGGTGAAGGTCTAGGGTGAAGGTCTCTGACTTCGGTTTGATCCAGTGCTTGGACAACAACCGCGAAGGAAGCTTCACCAAAATGACGGGCACCCCGAACGTCAGTTGGCAATGCTACAAAACTGTCTCCCAAATTCGTATGTATGCTTCTTTTGTGTACACTTCAGGCTTATGCATTTCGACCATTTGCTCTTTTTTATGTGTTTGTCCTTCTTGCGCGCCTTTCTGCATGCACTTTGGCTTTGTCTTCCCTCGTCGTCCGTTTTTCTCAATGTCACACAGTGCTTTCTCTTCTCATGCACTCTAATTTTCATATCATCAACTGAATTGCTACCGATTGCCGCTGCATTCATTCCATTTGCTCTGATCGAAATGCAGTACATAGCCCCAGAGGTTCGAAACGGGAAGTACGCAGCCCTCTCAGACATGTGGTCTCTGGGGTGTCTCCTCTACGAGCTGTTTGTGGGGAAGCGCATGTTCAAACGCCTTTGCCCGGCCAGAATGATATTTTTAAGAACTGTGAAATGTGGACAGTGTTTTTTTACTTACAAGAATTACTCCTGCTAGATGTGATCAATTTCCACTACAATTATTTGACAAACGTGCATGGTTTATATGTTTCATTTAAATTCTTTAAAACTAAATAAATTTATGACTAGAATAATTCAAGTTCAATATATCGTTAATCATGATATGTTTTTGTATGAACGTGATAACCTAGGTGAGACATGATTATAACTTTTTATGCTTGATTGATATAGTAAGCTTAACAACTGCCTTTCAAAAGTTATAAGCTATTTTTCTGAAGTTTATCAGTTTATTCTCATTTTTAAACGTGTTTTTTAAAAGATGCTAGAAAAGATGACTAGAAAGATGAGCACTGCAGTTCATATGATAAGTGTACTATCACTTATTTACAAATTTGACCCTTAATTTGTTAACAATATTCTTTATGTATTTGAAAAATGCAAAATAAACTATATGTTCTATGTACGCTGCATATGTTCAAGCTATATATCTAGCTGTATATACTAATAGGAAGGGTGCTAGTCAAAATGTTTGTTTCTAGCCGTAAGTTGTTCACACCAGGGGTACTATACCTGGGAGCTAGGTGGAAAGGAGATCCAGGGAGGCTTTGTCACTTAGGTGGAATTTCAGTGGAGTGGAAGCTGTTGAGTATCTGGTAAGCCAGAATGCTAGAGTGAAGGACTCTTCCCGTATACGCCTCAGGATGTTGAAGTGTGTGCCTAGGTGTGTGCGAAGTAACTTCAAGTTGGAAGGCCGCGGAAGGCGTGAAGGAGTGAGGAAGTGCAGAATCAGACACTGCAGATCAAAGAAGAAAATGCATTTATTTTCTTACATGCTTTTCTGTGCTTTCAGAATGTCAAACATCGCCTGCTTGCTCAGGTCTGCAAACCTGGGTGCGTCAACCGCCACCTTCAAGTTCCTTGCCGCGCACTTGACGCAGCTTTCTCTGAGGGAGG
>JAHBMJ010001923.1:52500-65000 GCA_018398765.1 Chromera velia | reverse complement strand
ACACAAGCAATAAAATCTGAACAACTGTTGTTCCGTGCAACACCCAATTGCAATGTTGCCTTAATTGCAACAGTCGCGCTCACAGTGCGCGCAAAACAGTGCCAAAACATGCCAAAACTGCCTCTCTGTATATCTTCAATTTTCGATACACATTGAAATCTCGATGATGCTTTTTTCTTTATATATATATATATATATATATATAGAAGTTATATATATATTTTTTGTGTAATTCAGATACTGTGACAACTCTCAAATGCATACGCACAGCATGCGCAGATCGCTATAGCTAGGCTCTCGCACAAGACCTGATGGCTGCGGCTGTCTGAAGTGAAATGGCTGGAGGACCGTCTGCTCTGCCATCGAGTGATCGACCAAACCTTCGAGCAACACGCGGAAGAAAATTCAGAGTGGCAATTATCTAACACATACTACACTCCCTCCGGTGAGCGTCGTCCTGCACGACAAGGGGAGATCAGGCCCCCCGACAAATTCTCTTTTCGGTCCCCGCATTAATCCAGACAAGGCCCAACCGACTGCATGAAGGGGATTCAACGCGTTCTCGGCGTGTTGATTGTTTTAGCTCTGCCCCTCGGTTGCCTGTCCGGAGAGTTCATCTGCACCTTCACCGACGCGGCATGTCGAGAGAAGAAAAGATGCCAAAACTGCTACTCAATCGACGATGATCTTCGCAACCGCAGCTACGCGTACTTCATCTCACAAGGACGCGTTCAGCAAATGTTCTTTTTCGACAGCCAAGAATGCGGTGGGGATGCGGTTGTGACAACACTGGGGAAATATGACCCTGGTGACTGCATCGCGGTGGGTCATTTGGGTTCTATAGAGGTCGAAAACGGGGCATCAAGGCTGAGCGGCAGGAGGGGTTTGAGCTTCGCCGCCCTGTCGGCTGTCGGGGGATTGGCCCTCTTGGCATTTCAGTTGGGAGGGCGTTCCTAGGTTCATTCCAGCATGCATGCATGCATTTATGAACTTGCACACGGAAGGGTGATAGTGACAGTATAACAGTGAAGGTAAAGTGAGAGAAATATACGTTATGCATGAAAGATTTGTGAAAGCATAGGAATGTTTCGTGAGGGAGAGATCCCGTGTCTTCGGGATTGGAATTTTCTTGAATTGACTTTTCAGTCGTTTCCTTTGAAAGCCTCTTGTTGCAAGTTCCTTCAGATGTCCTGTGTTCTGCTGTTTGTAGAAACACACCCAGATTTAGAGAGGCAATGGCAATTGCGCATGACTAAACGTGTGTGTGTGTGTGTGTGTGTGTGTGTGTGTGTGCGTGTGTGTGTGTGTGTCTGTGTGTGTGTGTGCGTGTGCGTGCGCGTGCGTGCGTGTGCGAGCGTGCGTGTGTGTGTGTGTGTGTATGTGCGTGTGTGTGTGCATGCATGTGTGTGTGTGTGTGTGTGTAAAAATCACCTTTCTCAGCCTATTGTGCCGTCCTCTCAACACTTCTCACGTTACTTGCCCGTCCATGTTTTTCACTCCTCTGGCAGCTGCGGTGGTTCTGTATGCTTTGTATTGTGATTTCCTTGATCGTTTTCTCTTACATGGCTGGCCTGTGTCTAGCCATGTTATTCCACTGGCATGCATATTTGTATGAAATATATACAGAAATAATACAATGTTTGATTAAAACAAGTTCAAAACTCTTAATTTTTTTAGTTTTAATCAATGGCCAGAACACACAATTTGCAGAAAGATTACTAAACGGACAAACATTGCCAGCTGCATTGATTATCGAAATTACTTTCACTCAATATATAAATATTTTAAATTGGCTCATAATGTTATTGCAGAAAGACTTTCGGAGTCACTTTCTACTAAACTTTTCAGTGATTGATTCAAATTTTGATATATCAATTGATTGGTTGAATTACTAAATAGCTGAATTATCTAGTGAATTATCTAGTGAATTATAGTACGTACCGTTGTATAAAACTCTCAGATAAACATAAAAATAAAAAATATATATACTTTGTTTATAAAATTATTGACAAAAATTCTAGCAAGAATTCTAAAGAAACTATGTATCATGACATCTACATTCATACATGTTTCATTATTCAATTTACATGATGTTTTTGTCTAAAAAAACAACGATTTACACTGTATTACAAAAACGTTAATCATCAAGTTTTATAAAGTAATTGCAAAAACACTCATACATTTTAACATTTTCGTGACATTGATTTGTAGAACAATCCATTTTATACTCGTGTTACAGGACGCCGTTCTGAGTTCAAAAGTTTGTCTTTGAAACTTAAAAATTAATGATTTGTACTTGTACATACTTAATTGAAAGTTAATTTCCTGATAAAGGTGTTGTAGAGGGACAAAGTGTTTAATACCTATAGAGTCACCTATATATACCTGTGTTAATTTCTAAGTATTGCTTACAATGCTGTTACACTGCATCATGGGGTTTTCTCTAAAAATCTAAGTCATGAATTTACATTTTCTTCAAAAAGTTGTTATGGTATATGCCACTACTTCAATGGTGTGTTCCGCAATGGACGGTGCTGAGTGACAGCCTGAGTTGATGATCGAGTGACTTTGTCAAATGCAAAGTTTTACCTCGATTGCCACACTTGGATATGCGAAGAGTCTCTTCAACAGCTATAGCTGGAAGGAATCACTTGAATTAATGGTTTTCAAATTTGATCCATGTATGCGAATGCACGTCCATTGAGCGCCTTCCAGGACTGCGGATGGCGAACCCGCTCGATGTGCTACGCGGAGCGAGGTTCAAGTTTTGCTTTTACGTTGAAAAACTTGAACTTTGAAAAACCTGCAGGATCATGTCTCCTACCTGGCTGCCTTCCAGTGTCTGCTTTTGCTTTTGTTTCGAGTCAGCAGAGGCCCTCATGCATCACGTGCCCGACATGACATGCAAGAAGGTAGCAAGACTGTTTGTTCAGCTTCCTCTTTGTAGACAGGGCCTTCTTCTCCCCCCTCTCCACTTTCTCCTTTTCCCTGCTGTCCCCCTTCTCCTTCTGGGTCTGACTAGACTCCCGAGAGACCATCGAACTCCTGAAGTCTGAGGGGGGGTGCACAGAGCTGCAGGCCGAGCAAGAGGTCTTCGAGACACCTGACTCGACGTGCTGGGGCTGCAGGGAGAATTAATGAACGGTCAACAGGAAGCATAGAACCTTTTGTAGGCGTGCATATGTGCGCATGAGACACTGCACATCTGCCCAGACAGACAGAAAATTCGAGTTACCGGAGAAGTACTTTCTGCAGGGAGGCGGTGGTGGAGGGAATGGATAAGAGAGAAAGTAGAGACCGACACAGTGAGCTAAGCCCGCGATGCATGTATAAGCAATCTGCCACAGGTCCTCTTGGTCAGCGAGCACGGTGCTTGCTTCGATCCCGGCCTGTCTTGCTGATGGATCCGTTGGATGGATGCCGATCCATCAAAGAAGAAGCTTCCTCCGGCAGGAAAAAAAACTTCACTTTATACTTTCTGTTCACTGCCTGCCTGACTAACTGACTGACTCACCAGTTTGTGATCGTTGTCAGGAAAGAGGACATCTCTAATCATTTGCTTCGTCTCGATTTCCTCTCGAATCTGCACACGCACACACACACACACACACACACACACACACACATACACACACACACACACACACACGTGGAGGAAAAAAAAAGCAAAAAGGTTAGCGGGAGAAGGTCTTTCAGCAGACAGCCGCACAGAAACGAAGCATTGAGGCACCAAAATTCGTTCATTTTTTGACTTTCTTTCTTGTGCTGCCGCTTTGCCGTGTCGAACATCAAATCATCATAAGATTGTGGGAGGACGTTTTCGATGCAGTCTGAGAAGGTCAGACAAAAAGGAAATACGGCCATGCTCTGACTGGCTATTCTTTTCTACTTACCTTCTGAAAAGGGTTTCTTCCGGATGAATTCAATGTATTGGGAGTGGAAGGCATGCATCTTTGGGTGTGGGGTCGTCTCGAGGATGCATTTCCGTTGTCTCTCTCCTTGTCCCTCTCTCTAGACGGCTCGTTTTTTGCTGTGCTTCTGGAGGTCTTGGACCCTCTCATCATCCTTCTGACTTCCTGCATGCAGAAGAAGAACGGGGGAGGGGAAACCTGACCACAAGACGAGGAGAGAGAAAGAAGGCCAACAAGAAGCTACAGAAGCGCACAAGTGTGCAAAGCTCCTTCGCCATGTCTCCCACCTACGCAAGAAACAAAAAAAGAGATAAAGAAAGAAAGAAAGAAAGAAAGACAGAAAGAAAGAAAGAAGAAAAAACTAAAAAAACCACCCAGTCCCTTGCTCAAAGTGGGCAGAAGGCTCTAAATGTGCAGTGTCACCACCCTGTTTCTCTCCACCTCTCCGGACAGGAGGTAAGGCACACAGATACACAGGCATCAAGGAGACATAGTCTCACGAAGACTATGGTTTTTTTTTCTCTTCGCGGTTTCGAACAGGTAGGCAGGCACGCAGGCAGACAGAGAGACGGAAAGACATATGGACAACCAGACAGATAGAGAGACAGACAAAGACAGGCAGACACATGCATGCACACATACACCCAGAAACATACAGAGAGGAAGAAAAAAGAGGACGAATCACAAAGGGACTGCATGAGGCAGAGGAAAGAGACAGAGACACGCACATACAAAGGAGGGAAGCAAAGGACGCGGAAGGAAGCCCGCAGACAGATGGGCTCAGAGGATTCAATTCACTTGAGCGAGGGAGGAGACCTCCGCTTGTCCTGACTTGAGTCGATTGAACTCCCACTGACCTCATACTTCCTCTCGGCTTCGAGTCTTTTCGCTCTCTCCTCTAGATATAATCGCTGCAATCAGTCAGTCAGTCAGTCAGTCAATCCGTCAGTCAGTCAGTCAGTCAGTCAGTCAGTGAGTCAGAGAATCAATCACAACGAAAACAAGGATGAATTCGCCAAAGCACAGGAGAGGAGAGAGTGCATATGCAGACGTGCAGTTGCGCGTTCTTCTCCACCGAGGAATGCGAGAGCAGAGTCCGTCCGTCTGTCTGTCTGTCTGTCTGTCTGTCTGTCCATTCTTTGAGAACCACACCAAAAGCTGGGCTTTCTCTCTGCTCTTCTCTTTTCATCCCTTTCTGTCTTTCTTCTCTCCTTTGCTTCTCAATTGTACCCACAATGCCTGCCTTCTCTGCCTTCTGTGGACCCTTCATGAAAAAACAATTCCCTTGAAAGGTCACTTCAATCCTGTCCACGCAAGCACTGCTTCTCATTTCTTTCCTCGTGTTTCGATCGGATGCTTTCCTTCCTTCTGTCCTTCCTCTGACTGGTTTTGGAAAGAACTCCTGCGAAACAATGTAGACAGACCACTAGTCAGTCGTACAAATAGCATTTCATGCTTGTCTTTCGACGGCTATTTACACGGTAGCTTTGTTGAAGTAGAGCTCTGTAGTATTTTTGTTTGCAGGCCTTGGACCCACCTCCGATTTTTTGATACTGCCTTCATAGGTCGTGCAGGCCTCTCGGCCTTTGCCTATTGCCTTTGACGCACGCAGCTGCTCCTTTTTCATTTTCTGCGAGCAAGCAGGCAAGTAAGCAGGCAAACAAACAAGCAAGCAAGGGCAAAGTGAATGCACCCACGTGCAGATAATCGCATCGATACTTTCTTCTTTTGCCCCTCTCAAAGCTTGGGCAAAAGAAACATCATCCAGCCTGAGGTTTTGATGCTGCGTCAGTCAGACCGTCTGACTGCTGTTTGGGGAAAGCGTCAATCGATGGAAAGAAGAGCGTGACTTCTATCTGACTCACGGCGGGCTTCCTCCCATTGACATGGAAAACTGCGCAGCTGACGGAGGCAATACCATTAAGGTCTGTGCGGCTTTCTCGATACAGGTTGATAAAGAAACGGAGGCCCGAACAAGAATTAAACAAAGCGGAAATTGTTGAGAAGCACAGGTACGTGTCAGAAGAAGGGAAACAGTCCAGTCTTGTTCTAGGGACTAGTCTTTTCCATGCCAAGGCTCTCTCTGTCTCTCTCTCTATGTCTCTCTGTCTCTCTGTCTCTCTCTCTCTTCCTCGTCTGAGAGAAACACCCGATCGATCATTTTGATTTTCTGCGGACTCACTCACTCAGTCACTCACTCACTCCATTCTCGATCTCCAGAAAACTGCACCTCTCCCCAAGTGACACAATCTTCTGCAAACACGACAGGACAGGGAAGGACGGGGCAAAGCAACGCAGAGAACAGAAGAAAATCAGAGAAAAAAAAAAAAACGAAAAGAGGAGGAGAGAGACCAGGACGGGAAATGTGGTTGGAAGAAGAGAAACCAGATGTCATGACAGACAGGGGTGGCAGTGAGACAGGCGAAAACAATAAGCATCCCCATGCAAGAGAGAGGTTTTCATGCTTCTTGACATGCCGTTTTGGGTCGCACCAAAGAAGTCAAAGGAGCCATTGTTGTGTCGAAGGGGTCGAGAGGAAACAAAACTGTTTTTGCAAGGAAGCCTCGTGTTCTGCTTGGAAAGGAAGCTGCAAGCAAACTGCTTAATCCAGTTCTTTGTGATTCTTTCTCTCTTAACCCTCTGTTGCCAGGGAGTGAATGTCTTACTTACCTGCTCCTTTGTCTTTTCTGCCTCGTCCTGATTCCGAAGGCATGTTTTGATCTCTTCTTCCAGCTTCATTTCGTCGGTTCGAATCACAAGCTCATCCTGATGCAGCGGGGATGACAGAATAGAAAGGGGGTAATGAGCAAACATACACAATGAAAAACACAAAGAAGGGACGAGGTGATTCTTCCTTCAGTTACCACCTTGCAATCCTCACTGTAGAATGAATCTATGAGAACTCTGGAAACACTGGGGGGGGGAGGTCCTAGGTCATGTGTGCGTGCGTTTGTGTGCATGTGTATGTATGTATGTATGTGTGTGTGTGTGTGTGTGTGTGTGTGTGTGTGTATGTATGTGTGTGTGTGTGTGTGTGTGTCTGTGTGTGTGTGCGAGCGTGTATGTGTATGTAGTGCGTGTATGTGTATGTATGTATGTATGTATGTGTGTGTGTGTGAGTGTGTGTGTGTGTGTGTGTGCGTGCGTGCGTGTATGTGTATGTAGTGCGTGTATGTATATGTATGTATGTATGTGTGTGTGTGTGTGACTGTGTTTGTTTCTCTTGCTGCTGCTTTTTCCCAATAAAAATACCCAGACGCCCTTTCAGTTTGTCGTCGAACAGCAACACAAAGCGGCGAAAGGGGATAAGTCTCAAGGACAAAAGACAGCAGGGCGTAGCAACACTCAAATTGACATCCCCATGAAAGAGAGAGACAGAAAAAAGCACAGCGTACAGAACTGGATGGCATCGAGAGAGATTTGCACCCAGACGGACAGACAGACAGACTCACAGACAGACGGACCGTCAACTGTTTCTTCTCGACCTCTAGTTTGTCTTTCTGCTTCGTGAGGGCCTGATCTTGGTCGAGCAGGCGCCTCTGCATACATTTATTTGTATTAATGCAACGTGTATCTAAACAGACGTCTCCTGCGGAAAGATTCGTGACTCTCCAATCTTTTGTTTCTTTCTCTTGGATCATCTGTGGTTTTTTCTAGCAACAGAGAGAGGGGGGGAGACGAGCGAATCAGGAGTGTTCAGTTTTTCTAGAAGAAGAAAAAGTTGTCTGAAAGAGACCCACAGCGTACACACAGGGAACATGGAGCAATCATCACATCAAGGCACTGATAAAACAGTCCTTCCTCTTCCCCCACGAGTGCACGTGAGGATGCGTCCCCGACTTCCACGCAACTTTACGCCAAACTGACCTCCAGGTCTTCGATTTTGCACTCAAGTTGCTTCTTCTCGTCTCTCAAGGTTTCCTGCAAACAGGAAAGGAAGTTGGGCAGCCTGTGTTGTGCTACGGCAGAAGAGCTCTAACTCCTGAGACTGAGATGACACGGGCGAGTGCAATAGCAGAACGCATTCATACGTTCAAAATTGTGTCTGTCATTTTCTATGTCTGATCCTCATGAAGACAGAAGAGAAGATTCGTCTGTGTTCTCTCTCTTTCAGTCCAGCTGCTTGACTCACTGACTGACCATCATGTCATCCTTCTTTGTCGAGAGGCTCTCTTCCTTGAAGGTTTGTAGCTCGGCCTGTAGTTCCTTTAGACGCTCTCTCTCGTGTTTGACCGTCTCGCGCTCTTCTTGCGCTTTTCCTCGAGCCTCTGCCAGCTCCAGCTGAAGCTTTTGGATGGTCTCCTGATCAATCACACACACACACACACACACACACACACACAGAGAGAGAGAGAGAGAGAGAGAGAGAGGAGAGCGCGTAAATCTGGATTAACAAAGAGTCAAAGAGCGAAGAGACATGTGTCTAGAATTCCCGTACTATTGGGAAGTTGTCTTTCTTTTTTTTGTTTGATGAAGTCAATTTCCTGTCTCATTGTGCTCGTGAAAAAATGTAGGTGTACGATTGCGGTGCATTTGCAAGATATCAGACATTTCTGAATATCAGGTAGCCGGAGAGAATCAGACGGTAGAATTCAGGACGTCTTTCATCCAGGAAGAACAAGAAGAAGAAGAAGAAGAAGAGGAAGAGGAAGAGGAAGAAGAAGAAGAAGAAGAAGAAGAAGAAGAGGAAGAAGAAGAAGAAGAAGAAGAAGAAGAAGAAGAAGAAGAAGAAGCACGAAGGGGAAAGAGAGAAAATGGATGCGATGCCCCCTCAAGGCCAGATCAGACCTTTCTGCTTTTCATTTTTTTCCTCAGCCAATTTCACTGAGTAAGTATGGAAACACCCCAAGTCCCCCAAACACACGCAAGCAAGCAAAACAACAGACGCACCTCTGACTCCCTTGCACGCTTGGAAGCCTCGTCAAATTGGGCGGCCCTCTACAAATCCAAAAGCCGAGCCATGACGTCATTTGCATGCACGCAAAAGCTGTTCTTCTTTCTCCTTCTCAAGACAACGAGGAAGAGGAAGAGAAAGAGAAAGAGAGGGACCGTGGGGAGCGGGAAAGGAGAGACGGGAAAGCGAAATGCGAGAGGTTGTACCGTTGATTCTGCTCTGCAGTTTGTGAGAAAAGACTGAAATGTCAAATGAGCAAAAAGAAATGTAACGAGGGAAAAAATTCGGTCTCGATCAGCAAACGGGTATGGGATGGATGTCGGCATGTGGGATACACGCAATGAATTTTTGTGTTCCAATCAAACTTTCCTTCCACGCCTCACTCAGGCTCTCCTCCCCTTCCCATGAAGAATGTATTTCGTGCGACACTGATGCACGACATCCTTTTAACCGACGACGACTTACCGTGAGGTTTTCTTCCTTCTCCGTCTCCAACTGATTCATCAGGGACTTGTATTTGTCATAAAATTCCACCGCCTCTTCCCCCTTCTTCTTGGACTCTGCAGCTGCCTGCCGAGACTTCTCTTCTGCGGCCTTCACTTGTTTCTCCAGTTCCAAAATCTTCGCCTGCAATGGAAGACCCAAAGACCTCCTTATCAATAACGCACGTTTTCAGCCAGCCATGCCGAGAGTCTCTCTCTCCAAAGGGAGAAAGAACAGGGGCCGTTCCATAATTCCTCAGTCGGCCTCCTCAATGAATGCGCTGACACGACAGAAAAACTCAATTCTCATACGCGGATCAAAAGATATACCAGCAGCAAGAAAGCGGACCGGGCTTGACAGACAGCAGAGTAAAGTGGAGTGAGATACAGGTTTCAGGATAGAGTGGTGGCATTGCAGTGTCATTGCCTCGCCAGCGTTACGTGAGAGAGTAGATGACCCTAGGTCCGAGGGTATCAAAACGGGCTCGTCACAGAATGCCAGACTGACGTCTTGAAGCCGCGCGCGTTCTCGACTTTCCTCCTGCGTCTTTTTGGTCTTCTGCAGGTCGTCATGCAAAAAGAATTCAAATGCTTTTCACATATTTGGGATCAGAGCATCTGCATGTGAGTACACTTCAGACCAAAAAAAAAAAAAGAGAGAGAGAGACAGAAAAAAAGGACCTCCATAACAATTAGCACCTTTCACTTCGTGGTCTTCGGATCCAGCGACCACGACCCCTCACGCAGGTAAGCAGGTCAATGCCTGGTGAGCATGCGAAGAGAAGAAAAGCAAATACCCACAGACCTACCTCTGCCAACGACATCTGCTCTTTTTTCCTCTCTCGCTGAAGGGCGGTGAGTTCTTCCCTGAGCGCTTTTGCTTTGGTCTCTTCCTGTGTTGCACGCTGCAGGGCTCTCTTCCTTTCCTCATTGCTCTGCTCCAGCTCCGCTCCGAGGTCCGTCGTTTTCTTCTGCAGAACCATTCGCGCAAGCTCGTTCAGGAAGGAAGGAGCGCAAAAGAGGATTGAGACACGACGTTTAAACTCGCACGCAACCAAGAAAATGGAGAAACAAAAGGTGCGACGCTGCTTCCTTCCCTCCATTTGTTGTGCCTGCCCGCGTGCATGTGTGTGAAGAAGTATCTGTATGTATACACGTCTGCATGTATGTATTAATATAAGTCTGTAACATACGTACATGGCAAACAAACGGACAGACACAGACACAAGCACACAGAAGGAGGTCGAGGAAGGGGGGAAGGAAGGAGATCCAATCTGACCTTCAGAGATCTGCTTTGTGCCACTGCCGCCTCTCGTTCCTTTGCAACCTGCATAGGAAAAGACAGGAGGGTGGAAATGACAAAGAAGATCTTGATCAGACTATCTAGAATCGATCAGACTTGTCTGAAGAAACAACAGTTTCATTGCACTACGAAGAAATGATGTACCGGTGAACGGCTTTCCCTTCCTGGATCTCTCTCCTGCTTACAAAAAGACCCGCTTTCTGTCTATCGCAACTCTCTCTTCAATGGCATCGTTCCATTGGGGTGTGGAGGAACTGGATTCATAAGCGCACGTACGTGGCTTTGTTGGAGGCGTGAGGGAGGAATGAATCAATTGGCAGGCTTTCTTTGGGGTTCCTCTTCTCCTCGTCTTTTGATAGTGGTTCCTCTTGTTTCTACGTGGACAAAGTGTACTCCCTCTCTCTCGGCGAAAAAAATGAATCAGTAGAGACACCTTATTTAGGCATTCCAACCATGAAGCACACAGAAGCGCATCGAGATGAAATTTGAAGAGAACAGCTGCATCCTCTGTCCACCTACCCACTTTGCCAGAAAAGAAAAGAGAGTCTTGACATGACCAGCATTCTCTCTCAGAATGAGGACAGGAGAATCGTCAATGCAATTAGTTCAGCCCAAAGAGTAAAAGAGAGCAAACGAAATGGAAAATCGTTGTCCTCATTGGTGACTAACCGCTTCTTTTGCCTTCTTTTCTTCTCTCAGATTTGCCTGGAGAGATTCTATCTCCGTGCCGAGTGCGGACACTCGATTTTGGTGGCTCGTGGCGTTGTTGTTTGACTCTGCGGCTTTTCGGGAGGCCTCATGGACTTGTCGTTGCAGTTTTTCGATCTTCTCCTGGAGACAGCAAGAAGAAGAAGAAAAAGTGAGAAAAAGCACAACGGTGAAGAAATCTTAAAGAGCCTTTCCGACCTTCTGGTGAGGAAGGAAGAAGGGTCGATGATCCGACGGCTTCCCCATCCTTTGCTCACAGAAGAGGGGAGCGAGGAAAGAAACAGACAGGAGAGGAGATCTCCCCCAATCTGGGGACTGACCCTGTGAATGTCCGCCTCTTTCTGGGCCGCCACATTTGCCAGCGTTTTCTGCATGCCCAGTTTGGACAGAAAGGAAAACGCATGAAACTGACTAAAAACTTGAGTTTGTTTCTCAGATTGCAATTCGGCCAAAGTTCTATTCACGCTCTGTCTGGTTTCCTTTCTTTTGGTATGAGTTCCATCCGCTATTCTCTTTTACACCCAGCCACTGTTACCTGTGCGTCCACCCATCTAGTCACCTCTTTTTTTTCTCTCTTACATCTCTATTTCCATACGCTTCGTCGGCTTTTTTTTGGGGTCTTCTTCAGTGTGCATGGTGCTGCGTGCTTTGTTCATCTGCAGTTGAACTCAAAAAGCCTGCAGGTCTCAAAGTTCCCCCCACTTCCTTTAACGCGAGGATAAAAAACAAAACATCATGCCAGTCTGCCAGGGAAAAAAAAGAAAAAACTGGAAGGACCAACTGACCAGGGCGAGCTCCTCTCTCTCCTTCTCCCTCTCCTTTGCCATCGCCTCGATTTCCTCTCTCAGCTGATTCACCTTCCCTCTCTCCTTAACAACCTCACTTTCGGTCTCTCTCTTCCTGGACTTCGCGGTCTCGACCTCTTCACGGAGAAATGCCATCTCCGCCTGCAGACAAACAAGGACAAAAAAAGAAGGAATCTCATGTCTAGGTGCATCATGCAGACCTTTCCACGCACGCAAACAGGAGCAGCAAGTGGGTGTTTGTTTCAGACGCTCAAAGAAAGAGACCAGTTGACCGACCGTGGCGGTTTTCGTCTCTGCGACTGCGCTGTCCCGGTCCCTCAACACCTGCAGAGACCGCGGCGTAAGACATACACACATAAAAATGTACATATATACATACGTATGTATATACATATA
>JAHBMJ010001923.1:10000-47500 GCA_018398765.1 Chromera velia | reverse complement strand
TGAGACAAACGCAAGTCAAATGCTGAACGAAATGTCACGGCGCTGCTTGAGTGCGTACAGGAACGGAACCGCACCTGTCGCTCCAATCACTCTTTCTTCGACGTAGGTCTCCCAACTGCCCGCTCATGCAGATGTGCACTCCACTTCACTCGAAATAAGAAAAAAAATTGACAGAAAAGAAAATCGAACCCAATGCATTAACAGGGATCGAGGGTCATGATGAGAAAGGAAGCTGATGAGAGAAAGAGGTTCGAGGAGACTCCTCGGATGTGAACGGTCTTCTGCTTACGTCCCATTCATATCGGTATAATTGACCAGAAGGAGCTAGTATCTCTCAATGAATTTTGGGATCAAGGAACCACCTAACCCCAGGCACACAAGAGGGGAGGGAACGCACTGAGAGAGAGAGAGAGAGAGAGAGAGAGAGTAACGGAGACCCAAAGAAGCGCACAAATTAGCAGACCTGGTTGAGTTCCTCTCTCTCTCTCCCTCTCTCCTCCCTCAGGTCTTCCAATTCCATCCGCAGCTGCATCACCCTCTCTCTCTCTTGTTGCGCGGCGGCCTCTGACGCCTCCCCTTTGGATCGCGACTTCTCGAAGTCCACCTGGAGTTGGCTCAGCTTGACCTGAGTCACCCAGCAGTCAACCCCAGAGAGAGAGAGGGGGGGGGGGGAAGAACAAAGCAGTCGACAAAATTACAGTGTCCACCCGCATCCGTCTGAATCGTGAGATCGCTTTGATTGTGTTGAGCAGTATGAAAAGAACTGTGAAGATCTTGAAATGCAAAAAAAGGCTCGGGAGGGAAGCTCCTGGAGGGAGAAGTCAGTCGACTCAGTTGTCATAAGAGGCACAAGAAAACTAAGCGTAGTGTATCGATGAAGAGAGCGAACGAAGCACCAAAAACCTCCAACCAAAGGAAGATACGAAGAACAATTAAAGCAAGCACTAAACAAAAACAAGGGGCTGTTAACTGTCCATTTTCCAAGAGTGTTTGGGTTGGATTATTGCGGGACGGTTACATTGGGAACTTCTGTGAATTCTCAGCTGACGATCGAGTCATCTGCCTAGCTGCCCGACCGACGGACCTTGAATGTCTTCTCTTGCATTGCTGCTGCCTCTGCGTTTTGGGATCTCAAAGTTGTGATCTCGGTCTGCAGAAGTACTCACGGGGGCATCAATTCTGCGTCATTTGTCTGTCTGTCTTTCTGTCTGTCTCATTCTCTCACTTTTGTGTGCGTGTGTGTGGGGGAGGAGTGAGAGAGAAAGGGGATTGGGAAAATGCCTTTGCCAATGCCGACATTCCTTCTGTTTTTCTTTTCATCTGTAACATTGGCTAAAGGGAGGCCTAAATATTTGTCCCGATCATTGGCACAGTCCAGTGCCGATCGATCAATTCAGCGAGAGTGTCTAAAACAAATGGGAGATAGAGGGAAGGGTCTTTTTGGACTGAAGAAAGACACTGAGAGATGCACAGATACCGTAGAACACCAAAAATGTTCGCTGGGATGCACACCCACCTTGAGCCCCGTGAGCATTTCTTCTGCGCTTCTTCGTTGCTGTTCCGTCGACTGCAGCTCGTTCTTTGTGGCTGCCAACTCAGAAGACAGAGTCTGCACCTTTGCCTTCTGAGTGTTGACTTCAGTCTCCAGGGCTGTCACCTTCTTTTGGATGAACTCCTTCGAGAAACGCACCACATTCTCCTTGGCCTCATTGATCACCCCGTTAGCTCCTTTTCCCCCCCACCCGGCTGAACCCTGTTGCCGGCTGTTGTTGAGCTTTCGGGCAGATGCAAGGGAGTTGGAGACAGAGGAAGCGTCGCCCTCTCCGTTGAGAGCTCTATTGCTGCTACTCCCAGTGGTCTGTTGGGGAGTTCCCTCTTCGCCCCCTTCCCTCTCCTTGTCCTTTTGGGATTCACACACCAGACTGTTGGCATTTGCGTTTGACGAAGAGGGAGGTGACTGTGAATTTCCGTTTCCGTCAGTTAAGTCAAGTCTCCTCCAGTGACCTGTCTGGCTGTCAATCTGAGGCATGAATCTCGAGGGCTGCTTGAGGGCCTTGGACAGTTCTCCCTTCTCTTCCCGTTCTTTCAAGAGAGCAAGGTTTAGATGGAAGGACTCCCTGAGAAGGTCAGGCAAGAGAAGAAGTGGGAGAGGGATCGTGAGGGAGAAGCAGGCGGGCAAAACGAACATGGGCACAGAACAGGGGGTAAAGACATCAAAGCAATTCATGGGGGGGAGGTTTCTTTTTTGGATGCTGAGCATACCTCTTTTCGGAGGCTCACGACAATCGAGCATTGACTTTCTCAGAACACCGACGACCCACTTTCGAGCATTATATACGCCAAAAATGCAAATCCTAGTTGGTCATAATTGGGAAGCACGAAACATGGAGAGCAGACACTGCATACACGCACGAGTTCATGTACAATCAGTGGAACGGACACACACACACACACACACACACACACAGAGAGAGAGAGAGAGAGAGAGAGAGAGCAGGGGAGAAGGAACCTGGAGAGTGTCAAAGAGAATTCACGTCCTGCTCAAAAGAAAAAAAGGTCCGAAACCACGACCCACACACAGGAAGCCAAATGCAAAACAGGAAACGACAAAGACAGTTTCTCAACTGACCCCGTTTTGGTCTTCAGGTCACTGTAGAAAGGAAGGAGGACAGAGGAATTTAAAGCAGGACAGGAAGATGAATCAGCGTGTGAGAAAAGGAGGACAGGCAGGAAGGAAACCAATGCATCCATCGAGAAGTACATGCAGGCATACGAGAGTCCCGACTGATAGCATCCGTACGCTTTCTGTATGGGTGTGAAAAGCAGGTATGGGGGGAGGAAAAGGAATGTCGGTCCTAGAGACCTAAAAGGAAAAGATTGAGACACGAATGGTGCAAGAAAGAAAAGAAAGAAGGGAAGGAGAGGTAGCCAGATGTGTGAACGACTTCAAGGGAAGGAAGTCAGAGAGAGATAGAGAGAGGGGCGGAGAAACAAAGGAAAGGATGGACTCACGCTTCCATGTTGTTTTTATCTGTGCGCAGTTTTTCATAATTTCTGCACGCAATCAGTTGAGAAGAAGCAGACGATTCAGTGGCTCTTGGAGCACGCTCGCTAGTTGTCTCCCCGGTTTTTCCCCCTGCGTGCGTACATCCAGGCTCCTCGCAGAGGTCACCACAGTGTCCTTGTCGATACTCGACTAACACCAGGGCCGTTTACTTCCTCTTGGCCATTTTAGTCTTTGCTTCTGTGGGTGCTGTTAATAGAATACCCAGGGAGAGACATGTATGCATACACGCAAACGGAGACTGCATGACTTCACCAACAGGCCGAGGAAAGCATGCACGCATGACCCGTTGCATGAACGGGTACATAGTTACGTGCACTTTTACATCCACGCATGCATGTGAGCTGCTCTCCAGCGAAGGCAGCAGCAGGAGAGACTGCCGAGAAGACGAACAGAGATTCAAAAATCAAACAGACATCACAAGACTGTGTGGGTATACGAAGACGAAGAATGAAGTGAAGCGAAATGAGGAGCATGCATGAATGGAATGAAGTGAAATGCATGATGAATTAAATCACTGACGATGTCAGCTCTTCGATTTTCTGCTTCAGGATTTCTTCACGTGCCTTGTACCTATCCACCTCCTCCTGCTTCTTCAGAAGAAGGTCGTTGGCCGTGAACGCGTTGTACTGCATTGCGCCTGTGTGCGAAATACAGCTGGGCAAATCTGTATGTTTGTGTCAATTCAGGTATACAACAACGTCCAAATTATTCGAATAGAAGAAAAAACCCTTAATATGCTTTGATTCTTCCAGATGTACGATAAAAAAGGCGCGTTTGAGCGAGTCGTGTATGGATCGATCAAGGAGCGCAAACGATAAATCCGATGAGATCTTTCAGAGACTGTCCAGTGAGTTTACATTTCTTTTCGGCTCCCCAGGACAGATAGGCGCGTACGCGCGGGTTCTCTGCTTCCAGAGTGCTTTGATGAATGAATGAGGGTACGGTTGGGGCTTGTAGGTCTACTTTCAAAATCAAATGAATGTCGTTGCGTCGATCGAGCTTCTCAATTAAGTCATTGATTCGAACGTCGATAGATCATGCAAAAATGCATATATATATGCATGCATGCACATGCAAGCATGCGCACGTATATATATATACACGCGCGGCCAAATTAAGTTTGCGAAAAAATGTGTATCTTACTATACTATACTCGCGTCTGAGATGACTGCGTGGGCACCACCTGTGCAGAAATTTGCATTTTGGGACCAAATCATGTCCAAATCTTACTATATAGCTTATATAACCAAGTATAGTGATTTGTGCGCACATAGTTGCCATTCAGGCCCAACTGGAAGGGACACATAAAAATTTCTCTATATATAAGCCGGCCCCCGCAATTACTCTGAAGCTTTTTGAACATCATTTTCCTTCGAAACTCAAGTTCACTTTACTTTATTTGAGTTGTACAACTCAATCTGCACACTGCATGGCAATTGTTGAATGAATGGTTAGCGGGTTCCCCATCTTTCTGAGTAATAATATCGTATATAGTGTTGCAAAAGAGGAGCATGCATAAAAAGGCATCCCGACGTATGCGCCACTCACAACGCCTCGAAAGAGAAGAACTTTTGTATGTGTTCCTCTTTCAATGCCGGACTCAACAACGGGAGCTAGAGTACCCACCACAACAACGTCGGTACGCAGCGTACGCCCACTCTCATATTAATATGAATATATACATCCCGGCCCCAAAAGCGTGACTGCGCGCTCGATCATGAGCGTGAAGCAACCCGGCCTAGAACTTAATTGTACCAAAACGATTCGGATTAAGGCGCGATATCCATGCATCGAGCCATGTGGCCTTGGAAAGCGAAGTGGGGGACACTTACCAAACTTTCCCTAGAGCCCACCATGCATGGAGCTTTGGTAAAAAAAAAAGGCCCCAGAAAGCTTTAGCCGCTCCTCAGTGGCTCAGAAAAGCGTCAAAAATTAATTATCTACCCTCGTTTAATCCGCTATCACTTGTTGCCAGTGCGTCCAAAGTAGGCAGGTGGTTTTAGCATGGTTTTATAGTTAGTACTGCCAAATAATACGTGTCACACTCTTCCAGCATACGTATCAAGAAAGAAAGAAGAGGGATCGTCTGGTCATTGTTCTTTTAAAAAACTTTGAGACGTCGTTGAGTTGCCCTCTTTCGGGACCACAAGAAGAGTGCCGTCTCCGCCGGCCATCGATGATCGATCTGCATCCCTCTTCTCTCGATTCGCTCCAAGACTTTCAACACTGTCAGCTGCACACCAACATCGGGTGAGACGTCGAAGCAATGCACAGCTCTCTGTAACTGTTTGTGTGTCTTCATAGATTCTTGGAAAATCGTTAAACGCTTAAGCTGTTCCCGCTCTGTGTTTGCAGCATTCAGTATCGACTGGGACTGAAGGCGTATATGTAGCTGTCCTTGAATGTCCTGCGTATGTATTGGCCTGGTATTTCTGTCTGTTTTCTTTTCTGCCTCTGTCTATTCAGTTTGTTGATGCATGGCATTGCCCGTCTCCGTCAGAAATTAACGTCTCTTCACAAAAAAATGTGGACTGCGTCTTCTCCCGGCCTGGATTAGACCGGTCACAATCAATCACGCTCACAATTTTTACTGAAAAGACTCTCCTTACTCACTTACCCACTCGCTCACGCGCTCTCTTCCTCAATCCCTTCCTCTATCGCTTTATCCCTGCCTTCCTCCCCTGACTTACTGACTCACTCACTTCTTTACTCATCCACTCACCCCCTCACTCTTTTCCGCTGACTCTCCTTACCTGCCTCCTTCCCTGCCTGCTTTTATCCCAGCTTCCTTCCCTCCCTCCCTCTGCTCCTTCGCTCACTCGTTCAGTCGCTCACTCACTCATCCACTCACTCAGTCAGTCACTTACACAGCAACCCGCTTGCTCACTCACACAGACACCAAGCGACATCCACTTACTTAATGCCTCTTTCACTAGCTGACTCGCTTCCTGACAGACTTCCTCGCTCTTTCTTTCTTGCTTAATGTCTTTCGTTCTCTTTTTTTTTTTTTTTTCTCCCTTTTTTTATTCTTTGTGCTTTCATCCTTCCTCACTTTCTTTCTTCCTTTCTTCCTGTCTTCGATCCCTATTTTATTTCTTCATTTTTCCACTTTTCACCTGCCTCCTCTCTTTCTGCATGTTTTTCTGCTATTTCTCTAGGCTATTTCTTTTTTCCATCCTTTTTCCAGTTTTTATTTACTTATTTGTTTGCTTGGTACTTGTTTATCTATCTGCTTCTTTCCTACTGAGACTTTTTTTCCTTGATTCCTTCTTTTCTCCCTGCTTTATTCCTTCCGGTTCCTAACTTTCCTCCCTCCCTCCTTCCCTCCCTCCGTTTGTCTCTTCCATCTTCGTCTCTTCCCCCCTTTCCTCCTTTCTTCCATCCTTCCTTCCTTCTTTCCTTCCTCGGAAGTTCATCCCTCCCTTCTTCTCGATCACCCTCCCTGCCTCCCTGCCAGGACCAGGGGGTCCTGCCTCCATCGCGCCCCCTCCTTCCTTGCTCCCTTGCTTCATGCTTCCTTCCCTGCTTCCTAGCCTTCATCCCTCATGAGTCATGATCTAGCCCATAATGATGGGTCTCAAACTAGGTCTCAAATTCCGTCCCTCTGTCTCTTCTTATTTTGCTCCCACTTTTTTGCAAAGATGTTGTAAAGTGGGGCTTGAAGCGGCACCTACTGTCGCAGCTGGTGGCAGCTTATCGCACCTTGATTAATTAGCCTTGAAGTCGCATGAAGAACGTTTAATTATCTTCAATTGAGGCTACAGGAAATTTATGAAAACATTAAGTGAATGATGGGTCAAAAACTTAAAGTTAAATAAACCATCGTCAAAAAATGAAAAATAAAAAAAATCTTGATGAAAGAAAGATTATTCGAGATACTGTTCGACTACTGTGACATTTTATATTAAAATGATATTACAGGAAAATCAATTCTCTTATCAGATGTTTAAATATTTTTAAAGATGCATAGCATAGCATTATGATTTGATTGATTGATTGATTGATATGTTCCGCCCTAGAGCCTTCCCACTATGTCTATCTGTGAAAAACCCGTTGCTTTATCCCTCCTGTCCGGCCACCTTATGGCATCCAGACAGAAGGTAAAATGAGGATAAGAACCTTTGAAAGATCTAGAGAAGGAACGTGTGCAATACTAACTCAAGCAACAGTTTACAGAAGGTTTGGCTCTATATTAGTTTAAGCGCTAGCGCGATCTAGTATTCCAATCAGCTGCATTCATTCTATCATGCACAGTTTCTACTCATTCCTCTCTCTCAGACTCTCGATCTATGTTAAACAGACATCAGACTCAAACGATGTTATCCGTTGCTCGAGTAACATGTTGCATGCTTGAATACGAAGGTCAGACTCGATTTCAACGACTTTGATCGACGCGCGCAACACGTACAAATTAAGCAAAGCGCGGCGGCAGAATGTGGCGCGGCATGCTGGCTCACTCAGTCACGGCGTATGCGAAGGCTCAAAGGGCGGCGCTACAGGGTAGGACTCCACAGATCCCCCCTGGCCACGGACAGGAAAATCGCGTCCTCACGATCAACAAATGAAAAGACCGAGCATGCGCTTCAATACCCAAAACGGATCTCATCCAAGTCGCCGTTGATCGTTGTTAGAGCTCCAAGAACTCCATCTCGATGGCATCCGTGTCAAAATATTTAAGGCGCCACGTAAAATATTGAATCAGAACGATCTCAAAGCATCACGATGTGTGAGGCATGCTCGCAAGCCCAAGATCACCCAGACATAGGTATGTGACGCACATACTAGTGGTACCAATAAGAGCACTCATCCACCGTATGTGTATGTCGTCGACCGGAAGACTCGATCAGAGCCGTGGGTCTCCAGCACCAGCCAGTTTGGGAGCACGGCGGCCATGCGCATGCGTCCAACTCGGCGTTATTGAATTGTTAACAGCTGCAAAGTGATGTTGAACAAAGAAAAGGGTGCAGCTACACACTGCTCCACTCATGGCTTTCTGAAAGCTTGTTTGTGTGTCGGCTATCCTCGTTCTCACTAAGCTACCATACCAAACCAAGTGATTTCTAGAACTGACTTCAGAACACTTTGTCACGACTTCACTCCTCGAGGTGCATTGCTCTGATTGTTTGATCGTTTGCTTTATGAGCAGCCATCACCAGCTTCAAATCCTTCCACCTTCTTACTGTCAGTCGAGAAGAACGGTGCAACCGGGGTTTACCAACCCATCACACGGGAACCCGGCCACGCGGCAGCAGTTACACACTTGACTTTTTGTACTTCAGGCCTGCCGTTCCCTCAGGGGCATCAAATACATCCAATACCTCCTGGCTCAACATCAAGATCGAAAGTACAAGCCTTCTCGGCTTCCGACAGCGTGTCACTTTGCACTGAAAAGAACTCTCTCAGCTCTGCTCTTTTGGAGGGAAGTCCCGACGACTTCATATGTGTGTGTACACAGTGGATGGAGTGGTTGTAAGGCCGTGGTACACTCAGCCTCCTGCTAAGCGCCCATACCTTTCGCATTATTTCAACACATCGTGAATTAAGCAAAGCGCGGCGGCGGAATGTGGTGTGGCATACTGGCTCATTCAGTCACGGTGCATGCAAAGGCTCAAAAGGACTCCACACTGTACAGAAGTATTCTTAAATATACGAGTCTACAAAAAGCCTGTCTAAGCCTCACTAAAATTTATACTCGTATAAAAAACAAGTTGTCGTTGGCTTTTGTCAAGTGTCAAAATGTCTGGGCGGCTTCTGCCATTGTATATCAATAATTCAAATCTGAATAAATCAGAATGTTCATGGTATGCCTGGGGTGAATCCATCATGACTCTAGAAAACGAAACAGAGGGCACTAAATTACGAAACAACTATAGACCAAACAATTCTTGTGACCACGAGCATACCTTTCCGCAGCTTCAACCATGCAGCCATGCATATAGCGTGTATCTAGTACGTACAAATAGCGTGCGTCAAGCAATTATCATTTTTCTTGCTTTCTGGGGCCGTTCGCAAGCTCGCTTGCGTCAGATAGCGTTTATTGCATGCATGCAGCCGCGGGGCCATGCAATGATTCATGTTAGCTGCATTTCAATGATAACTCGGAACCATACGATCCACTCGCCACCTACGTATGCAATTAAGGCTGTCTCGTCCAGAGGTCTTATTCAGTCTTCACAGCACGTCTCCGAGATTCACAGAAAATGCAAAGTGAATGCAAAGAAATGGACTGAGAGACACAGACTTTGTCATTGATATTTGCCGGATTGAATTTAAAGCTCTCAAGTATTCTGAGACGGCTTTGATGATCCAGTTTTGGCGCGTGCATCTATCTCTCTAGCTGGCTTCCCAAAAGCAGTTCTCTTCATCTCTAGCTTCTTCTCCTGTACGAAGTTTCATTATACTAGAAAATGGGGTCAAATTCCTCCACGCCTCCACCCAGCAGTGGACCTCCACGACCTGACTTGAAGTGGATAGTGGTAGGCAAGGGTGAGTCTATCAGAGGGTCTAGATCCGATAATTGCATCGTCCTTAGTTCCAGTCACAAGCCCAACTTCGATCCTTATATGCCAGAAATGTACTTGGTGAGCGTTGAAAATGACCAGAAGCATGTTCACAGTGGAGTGGTATTTGTGCATAACGAAGATCGCTGGGACCCCTCTTGGAAGAAGTACAAGTAGAAGATGGTGCTGGCGCACATGTGTACTTCAGGTGTCTACGTAGAAGTGATGGACGAATGGTCCAATGCGGAGGAGACAATGAAGAGCATTGTCGTGAGTTTTCTCTCTGTAACAGTTGTGATGTGAGAATTAGTGTAACCCGTTTACTAACTGTTTCTCACTTGCTTTGTTCCTCTATTTGAATGTCTGCGTACAGTCCTCGGGATCTCCCAAATTTTACAAGTACAGGTTGGGACTAATAAGCTGGGATAACATGGACGCCATCTGCTCCTTTGCCAACACTACTGTCGAGCTGGATTACAGCGTGCAGGCCAGACCTGGCAGCAGCGATGCTGTCAACTGTATGAGCTTTGCTATTGAAGTAACTCTGAAAGTGACAGATAGGCCGAGCGTGAAGAGTGTGGCCAAGCATTACGCTCCTTCCAGATCGTCAAAAATCAATAAGATGGTGCTTTGAGAATTGATCTAAGTTTTTGAAAGCTTGAATGCAAGCACGGTGTGCTTTATAGAGAAGCGTTGTCCATCTGCTCTGGGTTGCAATCGCTGACCTAGATCACTAGCATCAGTATGAAGGATAATTTGGGAACAGAGCCAAGTTACCGAGGGCAGCTGGAAATTCATGGCTATATTCATCGTCTCTGATCCCATCATTGGTGGCACTGTACGTCTCTTCATATATAGACTGAAAGACGTCACCTCTACAATCAGCAACTGAACAAGCATTCATTGACAAGAAAGAGAGGGACCGCAATGAAGCACAAGATCGTGCGTGGGCCGGGACTTTCAAAGAGAAAGAAGCGATCTATATACTTGACTGAATGATTGATTTGGCCTGTGAACATATGTATGTAATTGTATGTACACTCGAAACGGCTTCCAGTATGACACGTGTTCCCTGTTGAAGTCTGCCGACGTCTCTTTGACTCTGTGAAACTTTGTGCATATCTGCGTTTTCTCGCGAACATCTGTGTCTTTATGTGTCTGTCTGTTGCTTTTCCTTCTCGTTTCCTTCCTTCCTTCATTCATTCATTCCTTCCTTATTTCCTTCCTTCTTTCCTTCCTTCCTTCCTTTCGTTCTTCCTTCCTTCTTCCTTTGTTCCTTCCTTCCTTCCTTCCTTCCTTAAATTCTTTCTATTTTTTTTTTCTTTCTTTCTTTCTTTGCTTGTTTCTTTCTTTCTTTCTTTTCTTTTCTTTTCTTTCTTTTCTATCTGTCTGTCTGCCTGCCTGCCTGCCTGCCTGTCTGCCTGCCTGTCTGCCTGCCTGTCTGTCTGTCTGTCTGTCTTTTTTTCTATTTTTTTTACGTTCGAGGGCTAGGAAGCTCAACCAAGTAACAGTCCAAGTTTCAAGTTTAAAGCCTCAGTACTGCACAAGATCATAAATTTACATATATTTACATAAAAACTCTGTGTATCTATATGCACGATGATTAAAGTTGATCCTATACTATATATTAATGCACAATATATAAAAGACATTCATTTAATAAATAGTATATTTTTTTTTAATGCAACGTTTTTTTAAATACATGACGCAAAACATTGATTAACATAAAATAACCAAGGAAATAACTAGATACGCATTCTAAGACAAGACCGTGGGGAAAAGACGTCATATTTTTAAAGATGAAATGCAAAAGGCGCACGATAAAGTACTAGTAACCAGCCAATGCCTGCAGCTCTGGCTACGAGGCAAACGGCGACAATGTTCTAAGGCACCAATAAATCACTTATCAGTGCTCTAGGGCACCAGTAAATCAGTTATCTACCGTTATCACTTTATAATATCACTTATTACCAAGGCGGACGAGTGACTAGAGTCACTAGACAAGAAGATTTAATTGAGAGTAAACAGCGAGGGAAGGGTACTAGGAAGGGTAAGGGCGGCGGACCGGGGGTCGCGTCTAGTCGCGTCAAGAGAGAAGAAACATTCAGATAAAGGAAAAATGATGCCGCGTATGCTTTTTCTTCAATTGTAAACCGTTTACGGCACACGCTAGACCTGTGCGGACCGGCCGGGGAGGTCTGATGCGTCTAGACGCTTTCCTTGGGAGCTGCACGTCAGACATTCGGCATTGGGGCAGGAGGCCAATCCTCCGGACATAAATCCTAATCCTAATCCTAATTGTAATTAAGTTTTCTCTGAGACACACAAGCTGGGTCAAGGTTTAGTAGAATTAAGAATCTTCCTAACAATCTTCTTCAATGGAAATCTAGACGGAAGTTAATACCTAGGCTTAATAAATTATATAATAATAATAATAATAGTAATAATAATAAATAATACCGATTTACATAATTTAAAATATTTTAATTGGATGCAAAACTTAAATTTATAAATTAAGTTGTACTGTCATATTATCCCACTTCCACAATCAATAGGAAGATTTGTTTTAATATGATTCGAAAAAAAATATTTAGAGAGCTCTCAGCTCGATCAGAGCTGTCGAAAATTAATAAAGGAACTAGTAAAAGCAGACGCCCTGAAAAGGGGTACAGGTAGGTCTAGAGGTAGGCACAGGTATGAGCATCAGTGCAGTGAACACACATGGGACTAGACATGGGAGGCCAGCTCTAGCCACAAAGGCGGGGAGCGATCCGACCTGTCGTCTCTAGGGGGGAAGGAGCTACGGGGAGAGGTTTGAATTAGCGGCAGATGCATCGTCGATGCGAATGATGCTACAGGTCAGTACGTGAGGAAGAAAAAGCAGGAAAAGGACTGAAGAGACGGTTGATGGAGTACAAGAGAACTACAGGAAGGCAAAAGAAGGGCAATCTATTTGTTTTGTTCTCTGTCAGACTTGCGTTTCAGATGCTGGTGATGCCTTACCAACCCGCCCCTCCCATACACGCCATCCGCCAATGCCCCTTTGCCCCCCTCGGATCCTAGTTCTCTCACCCGAACTCAACAAGCACCCAAAGACCTAACAGGAAGCGACTGCGATCCCCCTCTACCGCTTTCACCATTCCGACAGGTTCCTCCTCCAACTTAATTTCTTTCCTTGTCTCTCACGCACATCCATCATCGATCACTCTCGGAATCTGGAGGAAATTCAGCTCTTGTCAAAGGTAGAGAGGGAGAGAAGGGAGGGTGGAAAGCTCTGAAAGGCAGACAGGTCCAGTCTGCGTAGCCTAATATGAATATTTGACGTTGCAGTTCTGCCTTGAGAAGAGGAGTCGGAGCCGGCCGGAGCAGAAAGGATGGGTGAATCTGTAGGGAGAAGGAGGAAGAAGAGCAAAGGACACAATCCTCTCTCGCCCACACACGGTGTCTCCTGACCGCCTCTGCCTCCAAATCCGAAACGACCGGAAAGACAGACCCCTGCACGATGAATGCCTCTACTCCAATCCACCCCATCTCAAACGACTGGTCGGAGGGAAAGAAGCTTCCCTTCTTTCGTTCTTTCAAATTCTATGTAGGAATGTACAAGGACGCACAAGTGCTGCTGCGATGGATGGATGAATATTAGAGGCACTACATGCACCCTTTCTCCCCCCTCCCTCCACTTTGCAGTTCAAGAGCGAAAGCATTCACACTTCTTTCCCCTCTTTCGCTTGAATGCTCTCGAATGAAACAGAGAAGAGAGGCTCTTTCTTGCCATCCTCCCATCAATCGGCTCACATATGGAATGTCCGTGTCACTCATCGCACTCTTTTCTGCTCTCCTTCTATCTTTCTTCGGTCTCTACCCCCTCATAATTCTTTCGCTCCTTCCCTTCTTTTTCTCACTTCGGGCCAACCTTCCGTGAAGCAGAGAAGGAAGAAGGCCTTTTGGGAATTTCCCTCCCTCTTTCCCTGCTTGCCTCCCTCCGTTCTTCCTTTCAAACAAGACTTCTTTACCCGATACCAGAATGCCTCAAACTCTACCACCCCCTTTTTTCTATTCACCATTCTCCCCACGCACACCTTCACACGTCCCTTTCTCCTTCCGTCACTCCCTCCCTCACTTCACTCACGGCCCCTCTCACCTCACCTCACCACGGATTTTCCTCCTCCTCCTGCCCTTCCTCTGCAGAACTTGGGGCGAAGCGCACCAAAATCACACGACACTCCCCCAACAGCCGAACCTGTGCAGCCCTATTGAAGGCATTGGACACCACCAGTGGAGGCGAGCAGCACAGACACGCCAGAGCCTTGTCGTCCCCCACCCCGTCAAGAAACAAGTCCAAGAACCTGTCCGACTGTGTCACCAAATTATCCAAATCTGTCACCCCGACCTGATGGACCGTTTCCTGCAAGCAGAGCGAGGGTATAGATGACTCATCCACATCATGCATGCATACTCACATCTGCATGTCCTCTACCCACCCACCCACCCCCACTCCCCAAACAAACACAGAGACCCCTACCTATTCTTCCGAACGTCCTGCCCGCCTAGCATCAGAATATGATTATTTCACTGAAACAGCCCTTTCCCGCTCAGACGATGAAGAAATCCCCCTCCCCCTGATTGAAAAACACCGTTCGTGACCAGTCAGGCCAGAGAATAACAAATGTTCAGTACCCACCAACCAATCCTGCGTTCCGTTCCCACCAACTCGTTTCCCCCCCCTCACCCTCCTCTGTCTCTTGCTCAAGCACCATTCCCCTTCTTTGTTTCCCCCACGGACCTGCACCACTTCCCCGGCCTTTTTCGTCTCCTCAAGACTCAAATTAGAAGACACCACCACAGGCGGCAAATTTTCGGCAGCCAACTGCCGTCCGGCTGTCTTGAAGTGTCTCGGTGCGTTGACTGCGATGATGATCCTCCTGTCGAACTCTATGAAGGCCACGCACGCCATCGTACGTTGTTCGGCCGTCTCGCAGAAGATGATGAAAACAGACATGCCGGCAAGGTCCTCGTGGCACGCACGCATCAGACTGTTAAGGTACTGTTGATACTCCGGGGGAGTCTGCCCCCCCCCTGCCTGGGTGTCAGAGACGGGGTAGCGGACCGAGTTGACCAACAGACGGAGACGATCAACCTCGCTCTTGACCAGCTGATGAGAGGCCGTCACGGGCAGATTGCTCAACTGCAGACAGACAGACAGACAGTCGTGGGGTCGTGGGGAAATCATGCAGGCAGCATTTTGAGGAAGGACGCACGCATATTTCAGACGCACATGCGGACAGAAAGAAAGCCTCCGGCGTCAGCTTACAGATGGGTAGAGGAACCAGACAGGCAAGACAGACAGGTCCCACCACGTCCTTGTCCCTGAATCACAAAAGCGCATCTCTCAAGACACTTGACAGACAGACAGACAGACAGACGTATACGTGCCGTGAACCGATTTGAAGGGAACAGCAAGGAAGAAGGCCGTGAATGAATGGATGCAGTCATCAACCAGTCCAAGAGGCAAAAAAGGCTGCGGCCTGACCGAGAGACCAACCTGAGGGAGTGCGAGTCTCTTCTTTGCCAGATCGACCGTGTCGGGCCATTCCGAGACCTTCTCCTCAATATCCAAACCTTTGTCATCGTCTGGGGGGGGTAGTCGTTTTTTTGTTCCTTCTCTCATCAACTCTGCAATCTCTCGGCGGTTCTTCTCCTCAATGTCCTTCCTGTCCTTTTTTGGAGACCCATCGACTAACATGAGGGTAAGGTCGGGAGACGGATTAGCGCCCCAATTTCGATTTGAATCCACCGGAGCCGTTGCTCCACCCCCTCCTGCGTGATTCTTCACAGGACTCGGACCTTTCTTACTACCAGATTTACGAGAGGGATCTCTCTCTTTCTCCTTCTCTCCCTCTCTTCCTGATGCGTTCAAGCGATTTTGATTCTGTCCCGACGAGGATGATCCTGCTATCGGGGTCACTGCTTGCAACGACGTCGAGGGGAGAGGAGAAGTCACTTTGTCCCCCTCCAACCCTTCCCCCCCTCTGGCACTTTTCAATGGTGTCCCCGTTGCCCCCCCTTTTGCCCCTTCCTTGTCCTTATCTCCCTTATTACCCCTCTTGCCCCGACGAGATGACGGCGGGGCCGCCTTCTCTGCCGCATGAGGGGCCGGAGAGTAGGACGGAGGGGGAACGGAAACAGGAACAGAACTGAGAAACGGCCCGGTGTCGCTGCCTGTCCGGGGCCTGGCCGCTGGCTCTCCCAACCCCCCACTTGCCCCTCCCCCCCCTCCCCCGAGACCTAACACGCCGAGAGAAGACTGCGGAACAAACGATGGAGCGTCGGAACGAAAACGACTATCACCATCGAAATAACGACCGCGCCGTTGACTACTTGGAGGAGCCTGACCGTCTGCTGGCGACGGCGTACGCCCCGTAATAAACAGACTGGTGATATCTGTAGGATCTCCCTTAGCACTCCCCACCGCTGTAGCCCCCCCCCAACCCCCCGTCTCTGTATCATCTAATGCAGGATCTGCAAGAGACGGAGGAAGAGGAGAGCTGGGAGGAGGGAACCCAGTCCCCCCCTTTCCTCCAGGGGGGTCTTTTCTGACTCCGTTGGCCTTTGCACTTCCTGGAAGGACACCCGAGGGACCCCCCAGGCCTGGGTGGGTGGGGGGGGAAGAAATATGAGGGCCCCCCCTTTCTCGGGTCTCCACTGGAGAAGGACGCCTGAATGCCCCCCCCCCAGTCCCTATTGACCCTGACGTAGCAGGGGGACCGATGCCCCCCAGAGTTCCAATCTGGGCAAGAGGCTGCTGAGGGGGGGGCGGTGCGGAGGGATAGGAGTCCGGAACGAAGGAAGGGGACGCAACCAGACGCTTGCCTGTAAACTTATTAGTCACGTCCCTGCAAGAGAGAAAGAGACAGAGGGAGAGCCAAGAAGATTTCAACCAGACTCGCTACATAGCTGGGAGTAGTATACACACACACAGACACACACACACACACACACACACACACACACACAGACACACAGACACACACACATATACACACAGAGAGCGAGAGAGAGCAAGCAAGCGTGCGAGAGAACAAGCGAGTGAGCGCGCGTGCGCGTGAGAGAGAGAAAGAGAGAAGGAGAAAGAGAAAAAGGGGAAAAGAGAGAAGGAGAGAGAAAGAGAAAGAAAGAGAGAAAGAGAACGAAAGAGAAAGAGAACGTGAGAGGAAGAGAGAGAAGGAGAGAGAAAGAGGAAGAGAAGCCTAATTTCATTCATCAATTAAATGACTGACTGCACAAGCTGTTGAAACCCCTCCAGCTCGTCGATGTTGCAAACGGCATTCACTGCCTCAGATCCATCATACAGATCCAGCGCCAGATGGTTTTTGAATCCAGCAATGTAGATCGGTTTGGCTCTGTCTGCGTGCCCACTGGCACAGTTCTTCCGAGAGCAGTTCTGAAACAATGAGTTGCGCACATACTTGACGGCAAACGCGAGATCCGCATCTCCTGTAATGAGAATAATCGAATCGAGCTCTTCGGGATCCTCCAAATACATCGAAATTAACTTGCATGCGATGGTTACGTCCCCCCCTTTCTGTACCCACCCCGTATGACTCTCCCCTTTATCATCCGTCAAGCTCTGTCTCTTGAATTCGCATCTCTCCAAATTCACCCCCCTTCTCCTCAAATCATCATGAAACTCTCGTCTGATTTTCATGGAGCGAGTATCCTTCACCCCCCTCACTTGTGCCATGTACTTTTCATTGTCACCATCAACGAAGACCACTTTGGCGATCCCTGGAGGGAACCCCTTGACGCTGAGGTCACCATCCTGAAGATGCAATCCCTTTCGGATGGCTGGCAGCATCAGGTCCAGAAACCCCTCTGCCGTGATCGAGTCACCAGGAGTCTTGGCTTCCACCGTCCTGCAAACCGACCCAAACGAAAGACGAATGACATGATGAGATCAGATACGCAGAGAGAAGAAGAGGATGAAGAGACTGAGCTGGAAAGAGAGAAGGGGGATCATCGACTTACGCGTTCCATGAGGTCCATAGGTAGGCCCCATCGACCAACACGCCACACTTCTTGCTCTGTGACATACTTCTTGAATGCGGGCGGAAGCCTCCAACCGGCTCTGCCTCTTTCCTTTACCCTCGAAAACGAAGATGGCAAAAACACTTTCAGTGATTTACAGAGAGATCAGATCGGATGGAAATGCAAATTGTCAGCGAGCGGAGTCTTCCAAAATATAAAAGGGAGCCATTCTGAAAGACCAAAGGACGTACGGCCCGCTGCTGTCTTGTGTGAGTTGAACTCAATCCTTGCTTTCAACAGCACCGGCCACAAAAGAAGTGTCGACAAAGTAATCCAAAAGACAAAATCTCTCAACGACGCACCACAGTCGCGCACAGGTGTGAGGCGGAGGAGGTATATATACACGTCAAGTTCTAAACAGGCCACATTCAAGACTGCTGCACTTTGGCGACTTCTCTTAAGTAGCCTGAAGGTTGCTGACACTTGGAGGAGAAATGGGCCAAGTTTTCTACTTGCGTCTCCGATTTTTTTTGACGCACGCCGGCCGGGTCCGTGGACCGCGTACGTGCGTGCATGGGACCGCGCGGATGGCCCGCGAGGCGTCAATCCCCCGGCCGCGCGGCCGGGATGAACCCCGCGCACGCCCGAGCTCTTTCTTCCCGTCCACATGCAGGGGGAGGAACTCCAGCCTCCAAGATCAGGTGTGATCAGATGTCACCTCTGCGGGTTGGAGTGCATCTGCAGCCCTGATTTCTCCAAACGTGGAAACTCCAGCGCGTGGCACCTGTATCAGAGCAAGCGGCAATTTCCATCTGCACCAGTCGTGCTGCCTTGATCTGGAGACTGAACTCAGAGACGGCTTTTTTAGTTTGCTTGTTCAATGGAAATTTGATTTGTTTCGACCCTCTCATTCACCCAATCTCTCTCAAACAGGACCATTAAGATGCGAACTGCGACCGTTTTGTGTGGCATCGCATCAGTTTTCCTGTCCGGTTCCCCTTACGTGCGCGGCTTTGGGTTGTCTTCAGGGGTGTCAAGGCAACCACGAGCAGCGAGACGGAAAGGCTTTTCTGTACAGCAGCAGCAGCAGCAGCAGCAAGGGGTGTTGGAAAGAGAAGGAATAGAGAGCAGCAGGGGTGACGCTGCGCCTCTCCGGGTTGCTATCGCTGGCGGCGGTGTGGGGGGGTTGGCCGCTGCGGTAGTGCTTGCAAAGAAAGGGTTTGATGTGAAGGTGTATGAAAAGACCGACTCGTTCAAACGGTTTGGAGGGCCGATCCAGCTGGCCTCCAACGCACTTTCTGTGTTGAAGGCCATCGATGATCAGTTGTTTCGTGATGTGATTTCAAAGTTCACGTTCACTGCTACGCGGACGTGCGGTATTAAGGACGGTCTCCGAGCAAGAGATTTCAAAATGAATGACACCCCTGACTGGTTTGTAAAGTTCAGTGCCATGAAGGGGGCTGCAGAGCACTTTGGGTTGCCGTATACAGGGGTGATCGACCGTCCAGATTTGCAGGACGTGTTGATCGAAACGCTGAGTCGGACAGAGAAAGAGAGAGGGTTGAAGGAGCCGATTTTGGTCAACTCCGAGAAAGTCGTTGCTTATGAAGATGGGGAGGATGGGGTCACAGTGCGTCTTGCCAGTGGCGCCACACAGAAGGCCGATATTCTGATTGGTGCCGATGGAATTTGGAGTGCAGTGCGCACACAGATGTACTCAGAGACACCCGATAGCGACAGCCGTTCGGAAACGCGCCAAGGGTGTAAGTACAGTGGGTACACTTGTTTCGCCGGTGAGACCGTCCTTCCTGTGCCCGATTATTTTGATACAGGATACAAGGTCTATATCGGACCTGGAAGGTATTTTGTCACATCGGACGTAGGGGACGGGCGTATCCAGTGGTATGCCTTTTTGGCGCTTCCGCCCGGAACGAAAAAGACCGGAAATGCATGGAACACCAACAATGATGCCCGTGTGCGTTCGGGTGAAGAGACGGCTGCGAATGCGTACATTTCCGAAATGTTCGAAGGGTGGTCTCCGGAGATTCACCACGTTCTTTCCCACACCCCCGAGTCTGCGATCGAACAGAGAGATCTGTACGACAGAGCCCCTGAAATGATGCGATCCTGGACTGACGGTCGCGTGTCGTTGATGGGAGACGCTGCGCACCCGATGATGCCAAATTTGGGTCAGGGGGGCTGTCAGGCAATGGAGGATGCGTATGTGTTGGGGGAGGTGTTGGGGGAAGTGACGGAAGGAAGGGAAGGAAGGCAGTTGGATCGGGAGGAGATCAGTGAGGCTTTGGGTGAATATTACAGACGGAGAATTGTGAGGTCGGCGGTGGTACAGGGGTTGAGTCGCATGGCGTCGGATTTGATTATCAACGCATTTGACACCCCTTATTGCCCCGAGTCGAATGACTGTTATGGAAAGGGTTTTAAGGGAAGGCTGACAGCGTTCCTGCGTCCATTTCTTCAGCACATCATTTTCCCTTTGCAGTTTTTGTACCTTTATTCCTTTTGCCCTACCGGGAATATGGGGGGGCTGCCGAGTCAGTTGGTAGATACGTGGCTGTCCCGGCACAAGAAAAGCTCTTCAGAGGCTTTCCAAAAGGCAAAGAAAGCGGTCAAGGATTCACGCGTGACGAGAACCTTTTTCGCTTTAGCGGAAAAAGATGGTGCAGCAGCAGCATGAAGAAGGAAGCCCCCCCCCAAAAGCCAAAAAATCGAGAGGGGACGAGAGCAAGATGAGAGAAAACAAACTTGCTGGTGAATGAAGAAAGACTGTTTTGAGCTGTACTGTATGAATTCATTCGTCTTGACAGTGAGTGAGTTGGTCTCTTTTTGTTTCTGCCTTTTTAAGTCAAACGTACAGAGCTGGAGGGAAATTTGTTGTATGTGTAGGGAAAGAGTGAGTGAGAGCGCAGGAGGTTGGACCTTTCCGAACGAGCGAGCGAGGGGGCCCCTTTCTTCCTTCTCTCTTATCTGCTCGCTTTGCTTTGCACATAGGTGCATTTGCTGAATTTATCTGGTGCTTCCATTCATTCATTCAGTCAGTCAATTTTCAGCATGTTTACTTAATATTCAGGCGGGAAGGATGGAGGAGGCCTGCAGAACCGTGCTGCACTCTTTTTGAAGAAGGTGAAAGAAACTTAAGTTTGTGTTCTCTTCGATTGATCAATGGGTGGATTTCTCCTTCCCTCTCTCCCTCCTCTTCCTTCGTTGACCGGTTGATTGAAAGTTTTGGCTCTTTCCTCCTTCTCAGTCGATCTTTGCGTCGATCTGTCGAGAGAAACCGGAGACTGGCTATCTCTTTTCTTTCAGTCTTGCCCGTCTCCTTCTGAGAGTCTGTTTTGAGTTTCCATTCATGGGCAGGATGAGAAAACAAGCGCATCCGTTTTCCTTTTCGTTGCGAGAAGAAGTGCTTCCCAAGCAGTCGATAGCTTGATGAATGTTCATTATTGCGGAAACATCAAACATGCACACACGCGATGCATGTCGTACTCATGCACTCGCTGAATTGCTTTCTTGAACATGCACTCTGACGGGCAGACATACTAGAGCTTTCTGGATAGATAGAAAGGGTGGGTGGGGAGGGGAGAAAACCCCATACGACCATGTTTGTTTGCTTGCAGTCAGGCAAACGAGAGAAAGAGCGAGAGAGAGAGAGAGCTTTCGTAAATCCGCAAGCAGTCACTCGGAATCCGCCCTGCAGTACATCGATCGAATTTGGCAGTGCCTTTTTCAAATTCCTCTGTGAATGATGGATGCATACGTCCTTACATGCAGCTTGCATGTTACTGCACGTCTTTGCCACTCTTTGGTTGACAACAGCAAATTTAAACAGTTTTGTTCTGACATGCATGCACAATAACAGCACTACGCCGGTCTAGGCGCCGGTACGTATCCCTACTCTGATTCCCTAGTAGCATAGTACGTGACGTATCTCTTCTACATAGCTATCATAGCAGTCCCAGTGCATATAGAGATCTAATCCTACTCTAGATCTTAATATCCTACACTTGAATCACTAGTTGAATCATTTGACTACTAATTATAATTAAGCATCAGAATAAAGCTTAATTCTAAGTTTTTTATGTATAGTGTATACTACACTGTATAGACCAAAAAGTTTCTATAGAAAAGTTTTTCTATGTTTTAATTTCTCAAATTTTGCTTAAAATATAAGTTATTATAAAGAATTAAAAAACATTTTTCTATGTCTAGTTCTAGGTATTTTTTCATTAATTTTTCAATAATGGTTACCGCTACTAAGGGGCATCGAAAAGGCAGACAACTAATTAATCACAGAAAGAACTTGATTCGGTTACTAGTTCGGCTAGTAGTTCGGTTACTTAAATAAAAGAAGAAACCTTGAAAAGATTATATATCGAAGTAAGTTGAAGTATATATATGAGCGGGGTTAGGGACAGTAACCTAGACAGTAACTAAGTATCTAGCTAAGTATCCTTTGCATCATGGTCTGTCTCCCACTGCACTCTAGTATGCTGAGTTTACAATAAAGCTTTACTCAGTCTGAGACTTTTAGATTATTAGGTAGATTGTTATTTGATCTCTAGCTTAATCTAACACTTAATTAACTTAATTTTTAAAGTGCGTTTAGCGAGGTTCAAGATTTAAAATCAGATTTTTAATACCTGAATTCATTATATTTGTTCGTATAAAAAACTTTCAAGGCATATGCAAGGGTAAACTAACTTATTTTCTAGCCAATTTTGCAAGTACAGTGACATAATCGATCATTGACGACGATCAATTAGTCTGCATACAGCTCTATTCCATCTTCTGGAGCCATGGGAACATTGTAATAAAACGAGTTCCAGTCAACAACACCTGCACTCAATCACTCACACGTGTGTGATCATGTAATTATCTTGCGGCATGAACACACACACATACACACACACACACACACACACACACAGAGAGAGAGAGAGAGAGAGAGAGAGAGGAGAGAAGAAAGAAGAGAGAACGAACAAACGGACGGACGAATGAACGAACGAACGGACGAACGAAAGAAAGAAAGAAAGAAAGAAAGAAAGGGAGGCAAGGAGGAGACGCATACAGACAGACGGAGGGATGCACTCTTTCTTCCTTCTTCATCTCCGCGAGGGGCTCTTTCTCCCGATTCCCCCCGACTCAAGTTCACCGTGCTCCATTCTGTGCCCCCCGACCTCTGTGTGTGTGTACGTGCGTGCGTGCGTGCGTGCGTGTGTGTGTGTGTGTGTGTGTGTATGTGTGTGTGTGTGTATGTATGTATATGTGTGTGTATTTATCTCGTGTGTTGATTTGTGGAGACTCAGTCGACATCTCTTTTCTTTCGATCTCGCTATTTCTTTTCTTCTTCTGCAAATAAGCCCTCTCATGTAGTTTTATGAACCAAGTCATTAATTCGCATCAATCAACATACATATGTACACAAAAGGCGGACAGACCATCATAAGGGGCCCAGGTCAAAATGGTCGTCTCAAACCTCCCTAAATCAAGGACGTCCTTGCCAGCACTCAGGGCGTAGAATACCGCTTCTGCAAAGATACCCATGCACCCACTCACTCACTCGCGCTGTGTGCACTTCTTCTCTCAAATGAAAGATCGATGCATGCAAATTTACACCGCGTGCGCACACAAATCCTCACGCCTATACTGGGACTCTCGATTTCAAAAAAAGGCATACGAATGCATATATGCAGAGAAAATCTGTCATGGGGCCCTTTCATGTTCTGCTACACTGATTGCAAACAAGAGCGCAACGGAGCTCAGTGCGGCGTGCATGAGTGCTGCGGCTGTTGAAAAAGAGGACCGACCGGACTGCAGATGCAGAATTGCGCATGAATAGACGAACCAGAAACAACCACAGACTACAGGGGAGGGGTAACCCATCATGAACGAAGAAAAGCCGGCATGCATGAATGACGTCTGTGCATCCATGAGGACGCACAGTGGTCGTCTTGACAAGAGAGAGAGAGAAGAGGCAGAGAGAGTGAGAGAAGGGGGGGGCGGGAAGCCGGACCCCGACCTCGACCGCACCAACCGCACAGTCCAAATGAAATGAGTGCAGAAGCACTTAATGCGCAGTGCCGCATGCATCTGCTCAAAGAGAACACACAACAGGAACAACATGAGTACTAAAACAACACAATCTCTCTGTCTGCTCACCAAGAGCGTCGTCAGCTACCTCCCAACCCGCCGCATTCTTCTCGACGTCCTCGACAGCAACAGGTTCCTGCAGGGGTCCGTGAGTCCCATCATGAAGCAAGCGTTGAGAAGGTGAGTGACTTGGAAGGATGGAGAGCCACGCATTCACCCATACAGACAGAGAGAGAGGAGAGAGACATGGACAGCAGAAAGCCAAAAGCCCTCGATCTGCATGGTGAGTGAGTGCACGCACCGGCCTGCTTCAGCATCCTTCTAGTTGATCGTGGCTGTGCCTCCCTCCACCTGGGGGGGTCTCTGTGTGTTTGTTTGTTTGTCTGTTTGTGAGGGAAAGAAACAAAAGATAACACCCGACCGATATGCGGACTGCCGCCAGCCCTTCTTCCCTCCCTTCTCCCCTTTCTCTCTGTGAGTTCACATGTGAGAACACACCTCGGTTCTTGCTCCTTCTCTGCCTGCCTGCCTGCCTGCCACTTCCATTCTCTTCTAGGATCCACCTCTCTCTTGACTCTCTTTCGAATGGTCGTCCACATGCTTTGGTCTCACACTGGTTCGCTAAGTCGCACACTCCCACACACACTAAGAGACTCCTCTCGACTCAACTGACCCCCTTTCCTTTCGATGGACGCTGCGAGATTCGTTGCAAAGAAAGAAGAGAGGCACACAGCAAGGATACGGGAGGGGCTGGGCGTCAGGATGTCGACGGGGGCACAGAAAAGAGGGGAACGAAGCAACTGAAAGAGAGACAGACAGACACACACACACACACACACAGACACACAGACACACACACACACACACACACACACACACACACACAGAGAGAGAGAGAGAGAGAGAGAGAGAGGGAGAGAGAGAGAGAGTCAAAGAGGGCAAGGAAGCGAAGTGGGAATACGCGAAGGTTGCCTTCAGTGTTCGAGCACTCAATAGAAATAGACTAGACTGCAGGGCAAGGCAGGACTGACCGATGCTTCCCCTTCTGCCGCTCCCGCCCCGCCTGCCCTTTTCTCCTGTAGTCTAACTGCTTCCTTGACAAACAGGCGGGACGCAGCTGCATACGCACTCACACACACACACACACACACACACACACACACACTTACTCACACACACTTACACACACACACTTAAACACACACACTTACACACACACTTACACACACACACACACACACACACACACACACACACACACACACACACACACACACACACACACACACACACACACACACACACACACACACACACACACACACACACACACAAGCACGTACACACACATACACACATTGAGTTTTCTGCTGAGGAGGAGAGAAACAGGCAAGAAGGAAGAAAGAAAAGGTAGATTTATCCATTTTGGGGGGGGAGCAGTCAACGAAAAAAAGCTCGAAGACCCGAAGATTTGACCCGAGGTCTCGCTCCCTTGCACTCTCGCTCACTCGTTCGTTCTGTTCTTTCTCTCTTATCTTGCTATCGCTCTGTCTTGCGCTCTCACTTTTACTCACTCACGGAATCATCTGCTGACTCACTCACTCGCTCACTCACTCACTCACTCACTCCTCACTATCCCACCCACCCATCTCTCCACTCATTAATTCATGAGCCCCTTGCGTCTTTCCTTGATTTGGCCAATGGTCGGTCAAGAATCTCACCCCCACGCCCTCCCACTCGAATAAAATTGGTCCTCTACACAAACAAACGACCCGACGCACCCACCTGGGACCTGAATGACCCCCCTTCCTGGGATCTGCCCGCTGTTGCTCGTCAATGGCCATTTGAATTCGCTTTTCTTCACAAAAGATTTGAACTCCGAGAGGCCCACACTCTTTTTGGCTTCTTCACCTTCGAACAGACCCCGCCATCGGATGTCTTTCGCAGATGCCCCCCCCGTCTGAAACGCAGAATTTGGGTGGGTAAGGGTGTGACCAAGAGTTCCGCGATCCGATAGACGCCCAAACACCTGCACACAAACGGAACGAGTCGTCTTTGTTTGAGGAGACAGGAAAACTCTAGGAGACGGGGAGACGGCATTCAGAACATTAAACAAACAACGAAAGAAAAAAAACGAAGCAGCGGGTCACCTGCACGATGTCCATGGCATGAAAGGCAGGACCACTTCTCAGCAACAAACTCGATGCGAAATGAACGAAAAACCAACAACAGAGGCACCACAGAAGAAACATTGCGGTTGTTCGCTTGTCTCCGTCAAGGTACTCGGCTTGAAAATATGTAGGAGAAAACGGTTGCACGCCTTCTATTCGTGTCTGCACCTCATTGCCGATCCGCTGGGTGGTAACGCGCCGCGTGCTTGAGTTGTCAGAGCGGGTTACTGTGCAGCCTGTGCTGGGAATTGCTGGAACTCACTAAGTTGCGAACTTCCCTCCGTCTCAATCCGTTGTCACGCAGGGCCTCGGCATGCCGCCTGCCCGCGCGTGCGCAGGCACTTCATTGCATATATGCCTGCATGGGCCGTGCCTGCACGGGCCCGATATGGGCCCGTACGTCTTGAGCGTCTCGTCTCCAGTGGACCAGTGACTGCCGATAACCGCAAAATTGTCCCCCTCAGATCTTCCCTGTACTTACGTTGATGTAGACGATTATTTCTCCCACGGAAAGCAGCCCCATGCATTCCTGTCCGTCTTCCAGACCGTTGCATCCCTCTTTCGTTCCTTACCCTACCTGTGATTCAACCGACAAAAAACATCTTCTACCGTCTCCGAGCATTTGTCACGGCGCTCGCACCAGTGGATCAATAGTCTGAAAAAAGCCCCCCTCCCCTCATTCGGGATCATCTTTTGACTTTGCTGTTCACTTGTTGTCTTCCAAGAGCGTCCGCCTTGTTCCTGTATTGGCATTTTGACGAAGACCTTCTTTCTTCACAGCCACAACCACAGCCAGCCTGAGCGAAGAGATCGATGCAAAATCTGGTGGACCTCGACGGCCTCTCGGCCTCCCAAAAACAGCAGGTCCTCGCCAAGCTGAGCGACATGCAAATTCAAGACACCATGAACACCTACAACGGTCTCGTTGAGAGATGCTTCGGGGACTGCATCGTTCACTTCCGAGCTAAGGACCTGGACAGCACAGAAAAAGGCTGTGTGGAGCGGTGTGTGCAGAAATTCATGGCATACTCCCAACGAGTCGGGTTGAGATTTCAAGAGAAGAACACAGGGAAGGGGTGAGCGAAGAGCAGAAAAAAAGCCCCGGAAGACAGGTTGAACGCTCGCTTCAGACTTTCAGTTTCTGCAATAATGATCACTCCCAGTCCATGTGATGTTCGCAACTCTTTAATTGATGATGTGCTTCCTGTATGTATCATGCCTCCGTCTACCTGGCCGCAATGCCACTGCCTGCATGTCCGTATAGCAATCTGTGTAAGTCTGGCTTTCATTTGTTTCCCTTCTCTTCTAAAACTGGTGTTCTTCCCTCCCGCTCTTCTTTCTCTGTTCTATACTTCTAGTCTAATACCAAAAAAGAAGAGACACACGGAGAGAAAAATTAATCGTTGCTCTGGCCACTCGTCCGTCCACATAACAGTGTCTCTCTTTGAGGTGTCGATGTTTCTCTTTTTCTGCCTGCCTGCCTGCCTGCCTGCCCACCTTCAGTCTTGTGGTTATTCAAGAGAAACCCGCAGGGCCGTGGCGCTGTGCGTGAGTCTCTATCTGCATGGCAATGCCTTTTTGCCTGTAAGTGGGTGTCTCGCTGCTTGCTTGCCTGTCTGCCGGGCGCCAGGCCGGGCGGTGTTTGCATTTCCAATCCCCCCCCCCAGCCCCTCTTCGAACACACAACCACGATGTAACCAGTGCTAACCACTCAGTGTTTAACCACCTTCAAGCTCGTAAGGATGATTTTAAAGATCAGGAAGCCTTGGCAGCTTTGCCTCTTGCAGTCTCAATTTGTCTGTTAATAATTATACTAGAACTATAGTGTGTCACAATGAGAATTTCTAGAACCTTTTGTGTCACAATGATTTGTGACACAATAATTGTGATTTTAAGAACTTTTGACTGCTTCAATTAAATCACAATTATGTGTGAAAAAAATAGTTATAGATCGCATGTTTTCGGTGTTTGACGCGACTTGACACGCGTCGGGAGGCCGCAGCATCATAACCGAACGTTTAACATTGCGAGCCATGGAGAGTCGAAACATGTACACCTGAGTGAGTAAGTAAGTGAGTAAGCTAGTGAGTGAGTGATCGAGTGAGTGAGTGAGTATAAGTGGGTGAGTGCACTCACTAGTGCTAGCACTAGTAAGTGAGTAAGTGAGTCAGTGCGAGTGAGTGAGTGAGTCACTGAGTGAGTGGGTAAGTGAGTGAGTGAGTGAGTGAGTCGACGAGTAAGTGAGTGAGTGAGTGAGGTCACTGTGACGGTGACTCGGACAGTGAATGAATATCTAGGTGAATATATAACTGAGTGGGATGAGTGAGAAACTAGGTGAGTGAATGAGTGGGTGAGTCAGGTGATTGTTAGAGGTGATTGAGTAAGTGAGGTGAGTGCTAGGGTGAGCGGGTGAGTGAAATAAGTGAGTGAGTTCTAGCAGTGAATGAGATAAGTGGATGAATGATCAAGTAACTGAGTGAGTGAGTGAATGTAGAAGAATAGTCTGATCTTCAATAACTCTGAAGACTTCAAGCTGGACTCTAGGCTGGACTTCAAGTCACTTTGAAAGTCTAGGATCACTTCAATTTTTGCCTAACAGTTTCATCACACCTAACTTACTCTAACTATTTCATCACACCTATTGTGACACAATTATTTGTGTTACTGGTACTAGTGTATAAGGTATTGTGTCACAATTTGAATTGTATCACACTATAGTTCCAGTGTATCTGTTATTGACTGTCTGCTATGCATCTGCGGAGAGCTGTTGTAGCCCACGGCGGCCGGGCGCAGCCTGAGTCACTTTTCCATAATTAAATTGCTAACTATAGTAGATAAATTGTTACGAAAATTCTTTTTTCTATCTTTTCTGAGATGTTTCTGACGTTTGGGCACCGCAAAAAGGAAATAAAAACATTAAAAAGTTCAAGGATTATATGTATAGGATTTATGTTTCAGGTTCCCCCGCGGTTTATTGTCAGGGGCTAGGCCAGGGGTAAGAATACACCTTTTGGTGGATTTACATATAAGCACATGAAGCAGCGTCGCTCATGCACAAGCACCGTGACGCGGCACTGACGCCCTGCCAGTTCGAAGTAGAAACCTTTGAAAAGAATTCACTGTAAGTGAAGAGCTAGTTACCAAGTTAGAGTTCACCATTTGACAATCTGTTCTATGTGTTGTGACCTGCTGACTAGCCTGCTGAACGTTATACGCCTATACCATGGGTCAATGACGATAGCGTATGCTAATGATGCTGCCTCAAACAATGACAGTACTGTTAGTATCTAAATAGTTTCTAGAATAGTTTAAGAATGAAGATTCATTAAAGAATTTCTATCTAGATTTTCATATAATATCTACTACAACATAGCATTAATTTTCCGCCAGGGTCCAGGGTTAATCACTATATGGTCCATGCATGTCTTTCCTAGTCTAGTGTCTTTCGGTAGTTTGGGGACGAATCGGTACTTCCGGAGCGGGTAGTTAATTCCGTTTTTTGGTACCGGTCACGGTACTTTCAGTGCTTTAAAATTTCTAGTAAACTTTTTGCTTAAACAGGGCTTTTCAATGACATGATTGCAAGATCAATTCTAAATTTAATTAGCTTATTACTATTAGTAAAGTTACACAAACAAAAACAAAGTTAGATAGATATATAGATGTGTACTGCTAAGCATAAAATGTTTTTTTTTTTCAAATCGTCCTTGACCACGAATAAAAATTTGGGGGATTCACGTGGAAGTCGATCAGGTAACCGAAGCAGCAGGGGACCAGTCGGCATCGACGAGTGAGGCCCCATCGTCTGACCCTGCCTGGCTGATAGGGGTGCCTTCCGAGCCATTATACTCCTCCTCCTCTTCTTCCCCTTCTTTTTGTTTTTCTTCCTCCTCATCACTTTCTCCTACCGCAAACCCGGGTCTTCCAGCGCTCCTTCTCTTCTTCTCCTTCTTCCCACTGAGTCTATCACCCAGATTCAGGGCAGGCAAGTCATCAGACGGACCTCCTGAGGGAGACTCTCGACGCCTGGCTGGTCCAAGAGAATCGTCCCCCCCGTCTCCCGCAATGCCCCCGCCAGCGACTGCAGCGGGATCGAAGCCAAACCCAGCGGGGGGCGGGGGCCCCCCGGCGTTTTTGTGTCTCTTCGATCGCGCATGCGAACTGTCTCCTAGACCTGGGCCGAGCTCAGGCGACCACTGATGTATGCCTGTAGGGCTTCTGGGACCGTCTGCATCCGAATCGCCATCGGAGTCCTCCAGATATCCCCCCATGTCCCTCAACACTGGGTCCCTTGCGCCGCCAGGCACAGGAGCCGGTTCCGCTTCTGCATTGCCCAGGCCTCCCTTGGACTCCCACGCGGGTAGGGAGCGTTGCGAAAGGGTTTGGGCCAGAGGAGTGCCCTCGATGGTGACTACCAGAGAAGGGTAGACCTCCTGTAGCTCTCTGAGGGGACGGAAACAGCTGGAACGAATCCGACCGCTCCACGCCTGGTGGTCAATGAGAAGAAGTTTTTTAAACTGACGGGGGGGGGTTGCCGTCTGAGACTCTCCGGTGATGGGTCCTCCTCCTTCTGCTGCTTGGATGAGCGCGTCTCTCAAAGATGACACCCCCACACGCCCACACGTGGCGTTGCACAGTGACAAAAATTCCAAATTTGCAAGACCTGCAAGGAAAGCAAATCCGGTTGGTAATGGTTAGCATCAACCTGAAAGGGATTCCATCAGACTCTTCTCTTTCTGTTTTTCTTCCCTATAGCTGACTTCCGATTCATTCATTCCCTCACTTTCTCTGTCTGACTCTCCTTCTCCCTGTCTTTTTCTCTGTTTCTCTCTTTCACTCTTCCCTCTCTGGATCCTTCCACAACAATTCAATTCAATCTTCGTAAAGTGTACATCCCAGGAAGTGTGTGGAAGGTGTGCGGAAGGTGTGCGGAAGGTGTGCGGGAGGTGTGCGGGAGGTGTGCGGGAGGTGTGCGGAAGGTGTGCGGAAGGTGTGTGGGAGGTGTGCGGAAAGTGTGCAGGAGGTGTGCGGGAGGTGTGCGGAATCTGACCACGAGGTAATGGTTTGAGGAAGGATGGAGGGCCCTTGAGGGAAGAAAACGGAGAAGATTTACGGACGGGTAAAGCGTATCGGAAGTCGCAAAACGGTTTCTGTTCTCGCACTTCTCATTTGTCTCTAATGTCTGTCTCAGTATGAATATATGAACGAAGTATACAGGCATGCGCGTCTCACTGACTCACTTGATCACTCCGCACGACGCGAAAGCCTCCAGCACCCCCACCAACTCACGCACGTTCAGAGTGTCCCAATTCGACCTTCCTGTCTCTTCTCTGCTCGACTCCTTCATCGATGGAGACGGTCTGACTGTTTCGAGAAGAAGGGAATCTTCTGAGTGGACACGGAGGGAGAAGGGGACCTCTTGCACCAGGGGGGAGGCATTGGGAGAGGGAGACGGCTGGAGGCAGTCTTCGACTGGTTGGCGGCTTGTTCGAGAAAGAGATGGGGATGGAACGGCAGGTTGACGAAGCTCTGGTTTAGCTCGGCCTTCAACAGGTTCTCCCGCGAGGGCCGAGAGAATAGACAGAAGTGGAAGACGGTTGGTGAGGCCATACCGAGGATAGAGACATACAGCAGAGGCAATTTCAGGCACCGATAGTCGTGCCTCCCCCCTCCCTCCCTGGTGCGTGTGAAGAGAGTAGGCGAGTCGCTGGTATGCTCCTGTGACGGCGGCAATGCAGAGGGGATTTTTCTTGGAGTGGAATTTTCTTAGGGCCTCAAGACATGTCAATACGTGTTGAGGAGTCATAGACGGGAGGTGTTTCGCGAAGGCTCCGTAAACGTTGGAACGGAGAGAGTCGGCCCCGGAAGGCAAAATTGCGAGACGGTCCAGGCAGGACAACAGAGAGACAAATTGCGGAGGGGACAGGAGACTGAGGTGCACTCCTCCTGCAAGCCAGAACACACATTTGCATACACACAGATACACAAAGTTTAGAGCAGCACAAAAGAGAAGGCTATCGAGGAAGGCGCAGGAAGGCGATATCCGATTTCAGGAGAGAATCAGGTATACCACGGGAAAAGAAGATGAGAAACATGGGAACAGGGACAGAAGAAGGGGAGAGCCTCCGTGGAAATGCAGCATTTGCGCACCTCACTCACCCTCTTTGCACTTTTGCGCCACAAGACTTTTGGCGTCTTTTGTGTACTGAAGGGCGACGAGGGCAAGGAGCGGTTGGGTGATGCGAGCAAGAGGCGCAGTCTCCCACTGCAGACATACTCGAGCGCTGAGCTTGCGAATCAACTCGCGGGGCTGCCTGCATATGCACTCATAAAAAAAGGCGGATGCAGATGCAGAAACTCCCAAAGAGTGACACGGCCGAGGGCTTCTGTTGAAGTGCCTGTGAGGAGGCATGGATGCATGCTGCTCGAATGTGCTGGGCTCTCTGTTGCTCCCTGTATACACATGTTTTTGGGAGTGCAGCTGCGCCATCTCTCTTTCCTTTTCTCACTATTTGTCGCTGTCTGTCTCTCTCTCTCTGTGCCTCTCTTCTCTCTCTCTCTCTCCCTCTGTGTGTGTGTGTGTGTGTGTGTGTGTGTGTGTGTGTGTGTGCGTGCGTGCGTGCGTATGCGCGTGCGTTAGAGAGAGAGAGAGAGAGAGAGAGAGAGAGAGACGTGCTGCGTCTGCCGACCTCTCGAATATCGGGTTGTTCCGGCTCTCCCCCTTCAGGTCGAAGAGACGCCGCAACAGCGCCAGTGCCAGCAGCGTCCGCTTGCTCTCTGCCGTCTCCAAGAAGGGCAGGCTCCTTAGAAGAGATCCACACACAGAGACAAAGAACACACGGTCGACAAACCCCACACGCGCCATACAATGCAGAAGATCGCAGAGAGCTCCCGGGGTTGCCTGATACAGAAAATGCTCCATGAGTTCAAGGAAGAAAAAACGTAACGCCACAGGCGGCAAAGCAGAAGGAGCAGAAACACTAAGTGCTCGGATAATTTCGCATACAGCTTCTGGGGGGTTCTCGGGTCCCTCTTCAATGCACCGGGCCATCAAACCCAGCCAGAAAGGCCCGTAAGGCGGTTTTCGCATGTGGGGGTTTCCCGCTAGCAATCTCAATAGTTCAAGGAACTCTGGTGTGGTAATCTCGTCTCTCTTGCTCAGAAGGGGCGCTGACAGATTTGCCATCAGAGAGGCCGCTTTGGACCCCCCGAGGGAAGACAACAACCGGAGCACACTGCACAGAAATAGGGTTGCTGCGCTGCCATCTGAGATGGCGTGTATCGCAGTTCGAAGGATCTGATGGAGGGCTGGATGTCGAGACACTGTTCGGTCCCGGAAAGCGGAATCTGTGTCTTGTAGGCGCATGGCGAGGCGTTCCAAAAGGGGGATGACGCGAGTGAGCGCAGATTTTGAGGAGACGGCAGGAGACGTCAGTAGTGAGTGGGTGAGTTCTATATCCGCAAGGACGCGAGTCTCCAGAGGAGTGCGGGAGACGGCATGGGATTCGACTGGAGGGACATCTCGCAAGGATTCTGCCATCTTCAGCCTCAGGTGGTGTTTCTCGTCCAAATCAAGGGGACGTGGTAAATCGAAAATCAGACCTCTGGGACCGTCTTTTTGCCGTCTCCTTTGGCTTTCTGTCCTTCTGTCTGTTGTGGCCTCAGCGGGAGGCAGGAGGTTTCGAGTCGGCACTGTCTGTCGCTTTTTCATTTTCTGCACATGCGCGTGTGCATGGAAGAGGCGGGACCTCCGTGCTTGTGTGAGGGGATGGGAGGAGAAGAGGAGACGGCAACGCTTGGGGAGCATCATCATCACTCAGATGTGGTCATATCATCCCTTTCTCTGTCTCGAATGTTTCAGGGGACTTTTTCACATGTGTAGGGGCGCTGCGCTCTGCACGAGTGTCTCTGAACAATCTGCGCACCTTTGGCCTCTGAGCCGCACTCCGAAGGGGGCGAGCTGTTCGTGTAATCCAGACGGAGAAAGAGACCGCCGCAGTGCTTCTGACAGACTGAGTCCGACAACTGCAGCATATAAATGGGGAGATTTGAGCATCTTCTTTCAAGTTCTTTCGTCTAGAGCTTTTGTACGTCTCCTTCAGTGGATGTAGATGGGAAAACATACGTCCAGAGGCCCGTGAGTCTGAAACAGCCGCAGCTGTCAGAGTATTTTGGGACAAATTTGGGTTCTATCCATTTGCCGTCTCCGTCTCCGGCGCGCGCGCTTTTTGAGCGCGCAAAGCGCGCGCACCACGTTGCACGCGCCCTCGCTTTTTTTTGCTTGAATTCTTTTTCCTCGCCTTCCATGCGCCTTCCATGCATGATCTTCCATGCATGCGCATATGGATTCAGTCCGACGATATCTTTTTCAATGCATGCAGTTCAATGTTTACCGATCTCTTCGTGAATCAGAATCCGTTGAATGAACCCAGTGCATGGCTTGCTGTAGCCTGACTCCCGTCTGTTCTAAGCACTCTCATCTCGAATACATTCATATTCCTTAATGGATATGAATTCAACAACACTGAAAGAACAGGCCAGTCTGATGGAGACGGAGGTAGACGCTGCATGCATGGATTTTCTTCAGGAGTGATCCAGTCTTTCAAATTGTCTCTGACGTCCTGCTTGCCTAGCGGTAGTCTCAATGTTTCTCTTGATCATTGTAAGCGTTCTTTGCACGCTCGTCTTTACACGAGCAGGTAAGTTGATCCGCAGTCCCTCCACAGAGAGACAAAAGGAGGAGACGGGCAAGCAAAAAGATCCTCACGTCCAGGCCACCTCTCCACCCAGAGAGTGCGTGTTCAACTGCGCCCTTCCTCCCACTCTAGTTCACTTCGCCTCGAAGAAAGGAAGGGAGCTCCTCCACTCGGCCCTCTACAGATACAGAGACCCGGAACTCTGGCCAGAGGTGCAGGCCTTCAGGAACTACACAACAGACTCAAGTACAGGTAAGTCAGTTCACTTGGACCTGAGATGAGTCAGAGCGCTGCCGCAGATGTACAAACAAGGAGATTCTGCTCGACTGGCAAAGAAAAAGAAGAACCTCTAACATACATATACATTCGTGCGCGCGCGCCCGCGCGTGTGTGTGTGCGTGCGCGCGAGTGAGAGAAAGAGAGAGAGAGAGAGAGAGAGAGAGTACATTTGTGTATTGATTGGATCTGTGCGAGCTGGTGCAATGGTGGGTTGGTGTGTGGACAGTGCAACCCAGTCCGTCGATCTACCGTCTAGTCGGAAACGGCGAAGAAAAAGTTCGTTTGCATGTGATTTTGTTCGTGCATGTCCACTTTTTCAGTCTGCACAGATGTTCTTTTGCCCTTTCCGTGTACGTTGGCACCTTCTCTTGGGAACTGTAACTGCCATAAAACATATTCTCTTTCCTTCTTGCTCTGCAACTCATGTCGACGTCTGAACAACTTCTTTTGCCCCTCCAGGAGTCACCAAGCCGCAGCAGCAGGAGTGCAACTACGCGTACTTCTTTGTCTCCCAGAGCTTCTCCACCCAGGAGCAGATGCTGAGCTGTTCTGCGGGGACCTTCACGACTCTTTTCAACTCAATGAGGCTAGACCCCGGGAGCCTGTACAGACCCGTCAGACTGTCCTCCAAACTTATTGGGTTCGACTACTGGTGGGGCGATTAGCTGCATGCTTTCCAGGGAGGCTTTTCGTATTCTTGCATCAGCGTCATTTTTACTTGTGATATCCATTTAACTTTTTTCTTTGTGTACGTATGCAGACGTACATACAAGGGGTGTGCGTGGCCCCGTTGCTCCTTTTCTTCATTCTTGCTTTCCATCTCTTCATGCAATCTGCAGGTCCGAGGACTCCTTCAGCGAGTGCATTGAGGCTGTGGTCCATCGGAAACAGACTCAGGTGTTTGGCCTTGACCTCCCTTCCTCACTTCGGCTGAGTGAGATCGGCCAGGTGGTCGGGATCACGCTCCCTCAAGCTAGTTCGATTTTAGAGTGTCAGTGCAGAAAGCTTTTTCTTTCGGGCACACGCAAGAGACGGGAGATTGACCAAAGGGACCAGACCTGTGACCTTCGCACGGTGTCCTGGGGAGAGCGGATGGCGATGTTAAGTTTGGAGGAGACGGCGCGGGAGGGAGGGAGAGAGACGGAGGCAGAGGAATGGAGACAGATGAGAACAAAGTTGGAGACAGTGGTGTCCCTGGTGAAAGAAAGGGACTGGGAGAGAGTCATGAGAGATAAGCATGCTCCGACTGTGTTGGAGATTGCAGAGAAATTTGCACTTCTGAGGAAGGAGGAATTCAAAGAGTCAGTCTTTGTTTTTGAGTCTGGCATCTCTCTTTGGCCTTCACCTTACTCAGACCGGTGATTCTCACCAGTATTTTATTTTCTTTCGTTTCCACGTATTTCTTTCCGCCCTCTTCCGCCTTCCTTCGACCTACATTCCTCTACTTTTCCTGGTCTTTTCTTCTCTTCAGTTCGGCTGTCTTCACTTTGTAGCAATCTGCCAGCAAAGCAGCATCTCTTTGTGAGCCGGGTCGGGGGGAGATGGTCTGAATGAGGAAGCAAACTGAGCGGAAGGGAAGGGGTGGATATGTCAGGCAGGAGAGGCTCTGCGTTGTCAGAGAGATCAAAAGAGAGACAGGCGAAATTGGAGAAAGACAAAGATGCACTCCCTGAAGGGTCAGGGAAGAGATCACAGCTTTAAAGGACTCGAGGTCGGATGGAACCGGTGAAGAATGACAGGCTGCCCAAACAGTGAAAGGAGTGATGCGTGATCTGTCTGCCTGTCTTGAGTACCTCTTGTCCCCTGGATGGCACTCATGCCATGCCAATTCAATTGCTTTCTCCTTCTCCCGACGGATCTAATTGAATGATTTTCGAATTCTCTCATGGTCGCCTCCCCTGTAAATCCGTTCCCGTCTGTCTGCAGGTTTGTAACTGATCTCCTTGAAGCAATGGACAACCCATGGGAGAAGGGGTTCTTTTTTGTTAACTACTCCAGAATCCTTGAGATGATAGGTCTGCATACCTGCCTGACTGAATGCCTGACTGCCTGCTCATTAGTCACGAAGGATGAATGTGCAAACTGACCGCTGCTTCATAGACAGCGTCATTTCTCATGATTCTTTTCACGACGCTCTCAGCTTGTATGACTCTTGATTGTTGCCCAACAAAAATTCTCATCGTTCGAGTCAATGAAGAGTGCTTGTGATTATCAGAACTCGCTCAAACTGATTAAAAGTCGTTCTGCACACTTGGATCTCAATGTCTGTCTCTGCATCCTTCCATGCAGGTGTGGGGGGGCACTTCTCTCCCGTAGGTGCTGTGGTTGCAGACTCTGAAGGGAAGAGATGGGCCCTCATCTTCGACGTAGCTCGGTCAGTTTTGTTGTGAGTTGCTGATTGATGTCCCTCGGAAAGATAGAGAGAGCAGGAGGGTCAGGACGAGAAAAGGAAAAGAGGCTGGGCAGGGAGGTTACCATTGTGGTCAAGTCCACTACCCTAGCTCTCACTTTTCCTTCTTGGCTCTCTTTCAAACCCTCTCTTCTTCTCTATTTTGCACTTCTCCGACCTCCATCTGATGTACACTCTGTCCTCGTCTCTTTGTGTCCGTTCTGTTCTCCTCTTACTACTCTGCTCAGGTACAAATTTGACCTTC
>JAHBMJ010001923.1:0-5000 GCA_018398765.1 Chromera velia | reverse complement strand
CTCCTCCAAAATTGTGGACGGCATGGAGGCCAGCCGTACCCCCCCTCCCTGCTGTTGCCTTCCGTTTCCATTATTCTCGATGCCTGTGAATTTTTCCGGGGGGTTACCCCGGGCCTCCAGAAGCATCTTTTGGGTCAGATAGGGGTATGCGTGGGCCAAGGCAATCAAATTGTTCAGACCAAGAAGACCGACACCACGAAAGTCCGTCGCAGGGTCACTTCCCTGCAGAGACATACCGAGTACGAGGGAGGACACGCACATGCATGCACATATCTGTAGACAACCGCCCGCACACACAAACACGCACACACACACACGATGGATGGAATGGTCGGTGAAAGAGGCAGCGACGACCCCGCAAGAAAGCATCGAAGCATGAAAACTTTGCAAGAGGGATGGACGAGAGCCGGAAAGGAATCGCATGCAGAGGCGGTTTGGACAGCTAGATGGATGGATCAGAGGGGGTGGAGGGACGCACTGCGGAGGTGGGGGGGGAGTGAAAGGATTCACGAAACGGAGAGGGTGAGAGGCAAGAGATAGACTCTGCAAGAAGCACAGGAAAACGGAAGGAGAAGGAGAGTCATTGAACGGGTTGAAGAGAAGTGGGGAGGGGGGGGGGCGGCAAAGAGAGGAGCCACACAGCAGCCGAGGTTGAAGTTTCGGAAGTGCATCAGACTGAGTGGACGTCGAAGAAGAGAAGGCAGGAGGGGGGTCTGTGGAGCAACTGCGTGCATACCTGGAACCCGATAAGCTCCCACTCCGGAGTGATGCGCCCCCCTCTGCGTGGGTGTGCCATGAGGAGTCGCCACAGGAGGTCGAGGCGTGCTTCGTGGTCGGGGTCTGTGGGGTTGTATGCCTCTGCACAGCACCTGTCAACGACCTCTGCTGCCTTGGAAATCGAGTGGACGGCCTTTAGATCCCTTATGAACCTGTCATTGAACCCCTCTTGGTTCCTGATCTTCTTCACCCTGTGGATAATCTCCAGTCTTTGGGCGTCCGTACACCCCCTGACGGCAGTCCTGTTGCGGGTGAGGACAGCAGGGGCGGCGCGTTGGGTCTTTCTTCTCATCTTCTTACGAGTATCTGCAGCCCCAACGTCAAAGTTGAGCAGTTGTGACTTCAACTGCGGAGTAAACTTGGTGGAACTTGATATACATCTCTCCAGGGCCTCCGCCTTCGTAGAGTGGGGCTCGCTCTCATCCCCCACTATCCTTTCGATTTCGCACTGATTGCCGTGGTGTAGCCTGGCAAAGAACTTACTCAACTTCGGAAACATCCCTTCCCTTGATATGTACTTACAGAGGAAGGAATGCAGGGATAGAATCAAGTGAGGGTTGGCTAGGGGATGGGCATTCGTGTCACTGTGCTGCGTGAACAACGGTGGTCCGACTGAGTCTCCCCAATAGACAACAGACGACAACGGAAGAGCATGTGGAGGCATTCCTTGGGGAACATGGCAATCAAAAGGAAGAGCCCTGGACGAATGGGGCTTCCCAGAGAGAGTGCTGATGGGTCTGACTGCGTTTGTGCACTCTTTTGGGATATTTTGTGGAGGGCAAGCTTACTGATCTGCTTCTATCTGTTGTCAAGCTGCATGACAAGCCAAGATCCATGCATGCCATCCAAGATCCAGGCTGTGTGTATCGGTTGGTGCGTGGAGACCGTGGAGCCAGACTGAATAGACCCCGGCAACTTTAGCTCGAAAAACTCCGGCATGCATGCATAAGTCCGGCATGCATGGGCCCCGGCAATACAGACCTTCGTTGATAACACGCTCAATAGCTAGGACAATGCTGCCAGTGATACATCAGGAGAAGAAAGCTGCCGCAGTTCCCAGTAACGCAGCAAGTGAGTTCCCATTGCTTGCATGGTGTAATAAGTGCGTAGTCGGAAGAAAGGTGACAGAAGCTTCATTTGCCCTGCAGAGCCTTGCAACTGCAAAGAATTTTCGAACAGGATTGCTCATGCAGTCCTGCAGGGCCGGCATCAGGCTTGGTCTACTGATTCTGTCGCAGTTTGATCGACAGTTTTGTGTGTGAAATCAGTTTTTAAAGCCTCTTGGACTTTGTGCCTTGAATGGGAATCCAGCTTTTGTTTGGGGACTCTTGTGAGAATCCAGCTGTTGTTTGGCTGTGCTTTTCAGCATTTTGCTAAAAATACCCCCATTCCTTTTGCTAGAAGACCTGCGCTCTGTCCTGAAGGTGAAGGGATGGGCTGTGGAGCTTCAAAAGGGAAGGAAGTACCACTACAGGTCTCACCCGATCATCCAGAGAAGCGAGGGGAGTCGACGGGATCAGAGCCTGCCGTGAGGGGTGCGGCAGTGGGGCAAAGGTCAGTCATCTTACAGATCGTCATACTTTTTCAAGTTGTTTTCCAATCGATGTGCTCCTCTCCGGCAGGCATCCCCTGCCTGGATTCTAAAAAACAGTGGTCATTGATGGGTACATAAGACGTGAAAACCCAAGTCCTCGACAGCTCTCGCCAGCAGCCCTGAAGCATGCACTCCCTCGTCTCCCTCGTCTCTTACACTCAGTTGGTCCATCACCTAGTCCATCACCCGGCATCCCTCAGAGGAGGGAAGCAAGAAGGATGTCAGATGTGTCTGAGAGAGTGGGATGATACTGAAGTGGCTGCAGAATTTACGAGAAAGAAAGGGCGGATGCAAGTCAATGTGAATGGAAAACAAGAAGACATGGTTAGTTTTTTTAACAGGCACAGCAAAGAGAAGAGAGAAAAGTCTGGTGACAGTGCAGTTGAACAAGGGAAAAAAGATCGGTTGGTCCGTGTTCAACAAAGCCGATGATGGAATGGTGAAGACACTAGTAGAGACACTAGTAGAGACAAACGTACAATAACAACTAGGACTAGAACTAGGGTTAAAACTAGGGTTGAAAGATGTTTAAAACTTTGAGTTGAGTAATAAGTTCGCGAGGAAGTTAGTTTCAAATTACTTCTAAAAGGTGCTCCTCTAGGTGCTCCTAGAGGTGCTCTAGGAAATCCTTCGTAGAAAAAAAGAAAAAAAAAAAATCTGGAAAGGTCTATTTTTTTTTTTTTTTTACCACTGTGCGTCACCTAGATATAGTGCAAAGTACTTTTATGTCTGTATAAGGCTGTTGGGCGCTCAATCCGAATCGGGATACAGAGTGTAAAAAAAACGCAAGAAAAAATGTGGAAAAGAATTCACTTGGAACACACTGAGTCACACTCTATATTATTTATCTAGTTTCAGCTTTATACTAAGTTTAAGCTAAGACCGTGAGTAGTGATCAACGAATGCCATGATGATGATGAATCATTGATGATGAAAGACTACATGCATGAAGTACATAAAAAATATGTATTAGACTGAATTTGCTGTCAGCATGATCCAGCTCCACTCTGTCTTGACGTAGCTCCCACTTTAATACCTGACGTAACAAACCAACCCAGTCACTTCAATGCGAAAAAGGGCAATCTAAGGTCGTTGCTAGGGTCGTTGAGCTATTCTCTCTGAACTGTGCATATGTGAAACAGCAATAGTGAGGGAATGCTTGCCTCTCTGTGTTAGGATTGATGACGCGACTCCAGACACAATCCACTTGATTGTGCCGGCTCTCTGAAAAGAAAGCTAGGGACACCTTGCCAAAACTGCCCGGTACCAAAATTGACAGCCTGAGAGACGGAAGAAATGGGTCCGAAGGAAGAAACGAAAGAAAGGAATCACAGAGGGAAAAGAAATCATTGAAAAAGCCGAACAAAGAAGGAAGAAAGGAAGGAAGGAAAGAAAGAAAGAAAGAAAGAAAGAAAAAAAAGAAAGAAAGAAAGAAAGAACCAAAGACAGAACTGAAGAAAGCGGACCGGGTCCACAGAAACACTCGGGCTGTTCACAAACGGAACTGCGAGACAAATTCGGTTACTGACTTTTTTTGTGGGGGAAGCAGGAAGCCAAAGAGCCATTACCTCCTTCTCCGATAATTTCAAAAACCAACAATTCACTCACAATCGCGACCCAACTATTCCTCTTCTTCCACCCCCACCTTGAGAAGAGGGCCGACAAAATGGAGTCATTCCAGGCATCACAAGGAAATCAGGGGACAGATCTCTCACACTGGGGGCTCCTGCAAGTTGCAAAGAGGTGCCGAGCTCTTCCTTCAACATTGACAACACACGAGACACACCCTTCTCTCCACCTGCCGCCAACCCCCACAATACGGGCCTCCCAACTCCCACAAGCTTTGCACCCAACGCCAAAGCCTTCACAACATCTGTACCCCTCCTCACCCCCCCATCCAACCATGCGTCAATGCCCGACCCTTCCAAGGCACTGACCACTTCCGGTAAGGCATCGATGGGTGCAATGGTACAGTCCAACTGCCGCCCCCCATGATTACTCACCCACACAGCATCCACCCTGTGCTGCCGAGCCATGAGGGCGTCATCAGCCCTCAGAATGCCCTTCACAACGATGGGCAATGTGGTGACCGATCTAAGCCACGGCACAATCGACCAATCCAGTGTCGAGTCGAAGTGGGCCTGTGAGTGGTCTGCCAGCCCGCTGCTGGCCCCCTTCTTGTCGATCTCGGTGGTGGTGGACTCCCCAATGAAATTCTCCAGACGCAGGGGGGCAGGGAGGTGGAACCGATTTCGAATGTCCGCCTCTCGATGGCCGAGGGGAGGAAGGTCTACCTGAAGGAGAGGAAAGACAAAGAGCAGAACATGGTTTGCAATCACTTGTTGTTCTCGTCGTTCCGTTGCTTGCGTCCAAATCTGTGCAAGTAAGGGTGTGGAGGTGCTGCTACGACCACAGTGAATAAGAGAGACTTCACACACAAAAGTCAGGATGTGTCCCCCCTCCATTTCCTCTTTTCCATTAATTCCACCTTGGGCATGACGTTCTTTTGCCCTTGTGTCCGAACTACTGCTGCATGGAAGTCTTTCGTGTCCCTTCTCTCTCGCAGACGGCTCTCCATCTTTCCTCTGTTCTCCCACGCTGTCTGCCAATCTCTCTCTCTCTCCCTCCC
>JAHBMJ010001922.1:22500-24658 GCA_018398765.1 Chromera velia | reverse complement strand
CCCTCTCTCTCTCCCTCTCTCTCTCCCTCTCTCTCTCCCTCTCTCTCTCCCTCCCTCTCTCCCTCCCTCTCCCCCCCCCCTCTCTCTCTCTCGCTCGCTCGCTCGCTGGCTCTCTGAGTGTGTGCTTGTGCATGTGTGTGTGTGTGTGTGTGTTCGTGTCTCTGTGTGTGTGTGAGGAACCGGGAGAGGGAATTTGTTTCGAAATCGGTCTGCCTTTCCCCTTCTTCGTTTTCCTTTGTCCTCGCCTCCTGTTCTTCTTTTCCAGTGATCACGACGATGCCCCTTGGACGTTTTCTGCATGTATGGGGGGTCTCTGTCTTCGTATACGTGAGTCTTCGACTGCATGCCTGCTTGCGTGCCTGTATGTACGTACGCGTGTATGCGTGCCTGTATCTCTCGCACTTTTTCCTTTCCGCTTTCTCCAGACTGCACGACAGAAGCTGGCTGGTGTGGATGCCGGACAGAATAGGATCGGTGAGGCTCTACACTTATTGGGGCGGGGGAGGACTTTTGGTTGTGCATGCACAGGGAGGGGGGGAGGGCGGGTATTTGCTGGAAGTGCTGTGGTTGATGTCTGTCACTGGGCTTTACAGCATCTACTAGTTGCTGCGTGCACTTGTGTAGCATTTGCTGTAAGTGGTTTTTCTCCCGTCTCTTGTCTCACTTTGGGGGAGATCCTCTGAGCCTGACTCTGTCCCCTTTCCCTAATGTGCATACGTACATGCGTACATATATACATAGACACATAGATACATACGTGAGTGCGTGTGCGTGTGTGCGTGTGTGCGTGTGTGCGTGTGTGCGTGTGTGCGTGTGTGTGTGTGCGTGTGTGTGCGTGTGTGTGCGTGTGTGTGTGTGTGTGTGTGTGTGTCTATGTATTTGCGCCACTCTTTTTTTGCGAAGCTTCACGAAGGGAGACTGAGGGACAAGGAGACAGAAAGGAAAAGAGCACAGTGGGAGAAGGCATTGGGCGTGGATTTCCCTGACGGAGTAAAGGAATGGAAGGAGAAATTCATGGGATGAAAGGGGCCTCGTATGAGAGAGGAAAGGAGCGAATGGACGAGGGAGTCGAGAGGCTTCTCCGCTTTCTTACCCGCACAATAGGTCAAGAGACAGAAATGAATGCCGTCAGTGTACCTTGTGTTGTTTCTTTTCGTTGCTGATTGTACCGCATGGACATGCGCATGTGCAGGATAGGACGAGGCCGAACGCTCAGAAGACTGCAGAAACCACTTTCTATGTCAGTCAGTCAGTCGAGCTTGTACAGGAAGGAAGGAGCGATCTGACCTCTTTGCAAATTGGGTCTCCCTTTTGCTTCCGAAAGGCACCCAATTTCTTGTCGGGCTGTCCCGTGAAGACTTAAGCGCTTTGTGTTTTCTTTCACTTCAGTAATTCTCACACATCCGGCCGTTTCTGCTTTTCCGAGGGGGCGCACGCTTTGGCGAGAGGTTTCGTTGCCTGCACTCTTCTTTCCTTTTGTCGTCATCATGCGCGTCTCTCTAACCGACAAATGTTTGGAGATGCAGCATCATTTTATTTCTGTCTACAATTCTTTCTGCAGCGGAAAAGTGTTCCGGAGGACCAACTGATTCACGTCTTGGCAGACGTTCCTTCTCTGTCCACATTTCTAAAAGCGTCACACAGTGAATAAACACCCGGCGGAAATACCAATCAAACGAATCCGCACATGACAGAGAGTCACAGCCTGCATGATTATTGTGTCATGTTGCTCATACGTACGGTGCATGTAACATAACTTGAAAGGCTGGTACAATCATTAGTATAATGCTGAACTGTGCTAAACCGCAGGAACTCTAGCACAAACCAGTAAAGAAAAAAGCTTTGACTAAAAACGGAAGCTATAAAGCAAAAGTTTTTAGAAAAAAATATATAATCACTGCATTTAGGTTAAATGAGACTCTTAGAGTTACTTATTTTAAATTTTGCTAAGCTAGGCTGTGTGTATGGCCAACTTTGATATGGCTAGTGAGTCTTGCTCACTGGAAGTGCTCACTAGATAAGTAATCACTTACTTATTGCCAGTAAAGTTACTGAAGTATTTCTATTAATTTCTAGATTAATTTGTATAAGTCTAGGTCAAGATCTAAATATCATGATGATCAACCTCGTTTTTTGTTTCAAATCAGTAATGTAGGAT
>JAHBMJ010001922.1:0-20000 GCA_018398765.1 Chromera velia | reverse complement strand
TAAGAGCCTGCTGTACGCTGCTGAGCAAATGGCCTCGCTTCCTTCCAAATCCTCACGTCTACCTTCAGAGAGTGGAATCTCCAGTTCTCGGGTGCAATTCTTTCTGAGTCGCTCTATGCTGTTGAAAAAAAAGATCATCTGTGGTAGCTTTCCGACGCTCTCGCAAGCTTTCGTTTTGGACTTGACCTTGCAATTGCAAAACGAATGGTGGTGAGAGGTCCGTACCTCCCCCTCCGGTGACTCAAATGGTTTTTGAACACAGCTTTTTCTTTGCTGATAGGAGCGAACGTCTGCCTACCTCGATTTCACCCCCCCCGAGGAGGCCTCTCCCTCTCTCTGTATGCACCGAGTCAGTCCATCCATCAAACACTAACCGATTTCTTTAAGAGCCTGTGCAAGGTCCTCGTACAGTTGCGATGCCGTAGAGTTCGAGAGTTGGGTTTCCCCGTCGTCTATCAGGAGTTCGTAGGCCTTGTCTCGGTCCCCAGCAGCAACGAAGTCAATTGAACTCATGAAGGTCTCCGAGATCAAACTTGACTGTGCCGTGGCCTCTACAGGCAAGCAAACAGGTAGCCACACCGACACATATGCACTTAAAGCATCACAAATATAGATCATGAAGATGCACATATATTTGTTCTTACAGAAGGTCACTCGACAGGAATCTTTGGGGCATAGAATCTTTGGGTGCATGTGCGGGTAGCTAGATTCAATCGTTTATGTTGAGCATGCTTGTCTACACCTTGTTCAACACTATTCTCAGCTGAATCTCTCAGAGAGGCGTTCTACGAGTATTATACACTCTTCTCTCCACATATCCCCCTGTCCCACCCCTGGCCCGCCCCCACCTGTCGACAGACTGCGACCGAGGCGAAGGCGAAGATGACCCCTTGTGAACATTCCAGAATCAGTACGGAAGAGATGGGGCGTCTTCTTGTCCTTGGAGCCCTCAGTTTCCTGTGCTGCCAGTTTGTTCTTCTCCTACGTAGACTCCTGTTGGTCTGAGGAATGTAGAAGCCTCCTTGAGACTTGTATGGGGACGCTGATGGAGTTCCATGGAATGCTGTTGTCATCCAGGAGTTTTTGAAGGGCGAGTTAAAGGCCGGCAGGCACTTGCAGGCAATAATGTACAGGGAGGAAAAGAAGAGATGCAGGGAGAAGTGTTGTAGAGATGCATCGGACGCGTACGTTCGGAAGCTGATGCGTGTGTCAAAATCAGAAGCAACTGCCAGTACCTGTGAGAAATCCTCTTAGAATTAAGTGGGCGGGATGTTTCTAACAAGAACACGAACGTACAACTCCTCATTGCACATAGACACAATACATATACCGCCCTACAAAGACTCGACAGATGCAAGTCAGGGAGATAGAACTAAAGCTACAGAAAGAGCTTCGAGGGAAGGGAAAAGAAGAGCATGGATCGAGCTAAGCATAGACTAAGAGAAGAATACGAAGTTGGTGCGAAACCAAAACTCAAAGAGACGTGGACAGGAGATACCCGAAGTTTAATATTTTGATCGACTACATCCATGTATCCATACATGTGAAGCCGGTGTTTTATATTTCTGTCGATCCCCATATATTCTCCGGTATATATTCCTTTACCCACCTCTGCTTACATAAAACACACGTGAAAAGCATTAAACATCGGCTCAGGTCCCCGACTCATCTAGAATCTATTTAAGAAACCCATGGATAATAAAATGTACACATGTACGCGTGGATGAAGGTTATGCCTTCAGAGCGATAATACGTCGCCTGTATCTTAAAAGATATCTATCTTCATCTGACCTGGTTATTGCTGCTGGAGCTCCCGTACGTGACGATGACTCTTGTGGCGACCGAATAATCTGTGTTGGTCGATTGAATGAAGAGAATGCAAAGGACTGTGAGCAAAGCCACACCAAAGAGCAACCCGACAGGTGTCCAAATTTCCACTTTTGTGCACACCACAGTCTTTTGTTTCGGTACAGTCCTGACGCTCTGTTTGCTCATCTCACCACCCCCCTCTTGGTCTACGCCCTCGAAGGAAGGAGCCCGAAACTGAACAAATTCCTCCTTTTTCTCATTGAATTTCCCTTCCGGGACACATTCTTGCACTGGGAGAGGAGCTCCGCCCGAACCGTCCTCCCCATGCAGCGGTGTAGGACCAATCTCCTCTCTGGCATCGGAACCCAAGCTCAGCTTGTCTGCTATTTGTTCGATCCAAGTCGAAGGTGGGGTTATTGACAATCTCAGTAATAAAGCTGATTGAGTGGCGTGAATCCATCTCAAGGTCTAGTTAGGGTGTTTTCCTTGTCTTTGACTCTCAACTGAGTGAATGGGTTTTTCCAGACCTCTTCAAGCTGGAGGATGAGGCCACTTACAAGTTATAACAACAACCACAGTATGTTTCCAGCCGGATAAGTGAGCTACTCGGCCACTTATAACCACTATCATATCAAACTGTTACTTCATTGCATGACGTTCAGTGGAACAGCACTTACCAGAGCTGGTACATCGTAGAAGATACTGTTTGACTGTGTCTCAGAGACAAAGGTCAGAAAAACAACATTAAATTGCATACGCGCACGTGCATATATGCATCGATCGATCCGATGCGCGCGCGGCCATCGCAGATGTATGCCGGGGCTTAGTAGAGGCCTGGTTTCTGTTAACTGAGGTCTGGAGTTTACGCTTTTCCGCCGGAAAAAGTAAGACGCAAATGTCCAAAATTCGAGAGACACACTCCTTTTCGCGGTCAAAACGGTTACTCCCCCCATGGAATAGTATAGGGCCCCACTGAACTGTCATCTGAGTTTATAATGTTTAGTGCCATGGCCCTTTGTCACACACTCGCAATGTGAACGTGTCGCTACGTTTTCTCGCGCAGTCGATCCACACGTCTATAGCCAAATAGTAGTGCATGCACCTCCCCCTCAAGAGTGACCACTTGAATGAGCCTTAGGCTGCCAAGCTAGCTCAGTCTCAAGTGACACTCTCTAGCCCCGAAATCCCGAACGTAGGCTATAAAGAAGCTATGACCCTCCAACCAGCAAGACCATATCCAGAGAGTGGGCTGCCCAAAGGGAGGCCACCACGATTGCGAGCAGGAGGGTCAGTGAAGAAAAAATGCGAAAAACTCTGAGTCAACTCAAACACACTCCTGCATCCTGGGCGAGTGGGCAGGCGCTTTTTTGTCTACAATGATTGCTTCACACCTTTGGGCTCCAAACCACCGTCACTGACGCACCGTCCTCGATGGAGCTTGGTCCTGGCCTAGGTCCCGGCATCTAAAAGACGTGGACATTTTTTTTTATCTGCTTTTTGACCGTTTTATAGCGTTCTTTGTTTGGCAACCGTTTTATATTTTGATAGCCGTCTTATTTTCTACATTCTTTCCGGGATGTTCATAAAAGCGAATTTCTCATGTGACGCCATGCGCTTGGGCGGCGCCCTTCTCTATACTTTTATTAATTAAATGCCTCAGCGGCTACCGTATTGCGGCGCTTGGTTCCAGCTGAACCTGACAGTGTGTTCTCGCTCTATTGTCTGTTTTTGTATAGCTCCATGAGAACTCATACTTCAACTTCCACAGCTATGTTTTGTAAATAAGCTTATTCATTCTGTCAAACTATTGAAGTCTTAAATGGAATTTATATAATTATTTTGTCTCACCTAAAAGCTTAACAAACAATTAATCTAACTCCCCTAAGACTAGCCCCTAAGATTGACTATACAGATAAAACAAAAATATATAATTAAAAAGAAATTAAAAGAATATCAATAAAACAAACAAAGACAAAGCTAAGACTATAAAAAGACTTAGCTAGTAAGATAATAAATTAAAAGGAGACAACAAGGCAACACTAAAATATAAAATTGTAACATCCACTTACATCTACTAATGCAATACTGCAACATTCACTGACTAATGTAACACCAGAACATGTTAATCTAACAAGGCAGTAACATTGCAACACTGTAACAATGGCGAGCCGCGCAGTATGAAATCGATTTTAAAAGTCGGATCCGGGAAAAAAATAATAGGTCAAAATAAATTGAGAAGAACCAAAAATCTAAAATGGGAAATCCAAGAGAAGAAGAGAACATTTTGATCTTCAGAATTTCCTTTTCAGAGAATTAGATCTCCAACTCGGAACCAGAAGTAATTTAATGTGCAGACAAGTGAAAAAGAAACCCGTAGACATCTGTCGGACACCTAGGCAGTCAAACATACTCCTAGAAGTGTCCATAGAAGACGTAGTGACCTGCTAGCAAGACACGACCCTTCCGGACAGAGTCGGACGCCAAGTTGAACCACACCAGCAAGAATTGAAACCAGACCAAGCCGTACAGTGCTACTTGACGTTCTTCAACGAGCTCTTTCTGTAACTGAAATCTCCAGAAGAAATCCCAAACCAAGCCATACCATGAAGCGCTGCTGGCCAAAGACAGACATTAACCTGCAGATAAAATTGGGAGCAGAATACTGAATCTGGGACCAAACGCGGTTCTGTCTAGGCGTTCAAGCGACTACTTGATATAAGACTCAAAGAGGAGAGCCTCGGTCATTGCTGAAAAGACACTTGAAAGGAACTACAAACTGTGCACTCAGAGCCAAAATGAGTTTGATATCTTTGTACTGGATCAGTACACCACCAATTTCTTAGCCCACCACCGCCTGTCTGACCGGACCCATCAAGCTTTGGCCCTCGACACTGTACCCTAAGAAAGATTCATAACCACCTACAGCCACTGTCTACCTATCTACATCGAGTCAAGAGACCAGTACGTCTACCCAGTGACTGACTGCGCTGCCTGTTTTATAAAAAAAGCAACCAAAGATGCCTCCCAGAAATGCAAACGCGAAAGCGAAAGCAAATTAAGGCAGCCGCAGCAAAAGCATAGGCGAAAGCAAAACTGAAAGTTTAGCCCAAAGCAAAAGCGGCGCCGCCAGCTCCAGCAGAATTGAACCATAAACCCCCTTAAGCCAACCTGGAAAATGCTAACCCCCCATAAGCTCAGCCATAGTTGCTGAAAGGATAGTACATTGTACTATCGGATATAGTATAATAGAATAGTACCTGATATATGTTAAGGGGGGGGGGGGGAGGCTTAGGGTTACTTAGGGTCTATCCTAGGCCGGGTCCATCCTAAATTGACTCTAGCGTTGATTAAATAGATTTCCAAAATTTTTTAAATCATAAAACATTGATCATTGAAACAAAAAAACATATTCCGAGGAGACAAACTCCCCAGCCCTCCTCAGGAGGATCAGTGGTTTGAATCTCCTTGATGTTCTAGATGAGCTTATTCTGCGTGAACCGGGAGCCTAGACGACGATAGATATTCATATCCAGATACCGAACGAACCTCAGAGGGGTTTCCTCTAGCCTCATCTCTCGGGGGATATCCTCCTGGTATAGTTTGAGGAGGCGCTGCCGAGCCTTCTCGGGATCTCTCTCGATAGTGTACTTAACAACAAACCAAGTGAAGTTGTATACATCTCGTAACGCTGCCGGAAACGGCAGCAGTCTGATATGGTTTATCGTGTGTGTGATCCTCTAGCGCTTCGACATCTTCTAAGTCTGTGTGTGAACTGATTTCAAGTGAGCTACAACGCAAAAAACAGCTCTTAACAGATAAATTTTGTAGTGTTTCAGACGAAAGTTCGCTTGACCCGTCAGAACCAAGAAGCACCCATTTTGAATTTTTGAGTGCGCGGTCATTTCCTTCAACGTCGAATCATTTTTGCATTTGAAATTTTATATTGGGAAAAAACATTTTTTGAAAAAAACATTTTTATTTTTTAAGAAAAATTGTTCCAATACAGAGGGAAATTATATATAAGCCAGTTTTTTAAAAATGAAAATATAAATATCTATATTTTTATTTTTAGCCACTTTTTGGTCTATATATAATTCTGGCCAAAAATTAATGGCTAAGAAGGTTTTCTCTCTGATCAATGTGTCTGGGACGGCCAAGCGGGCCTGGTCATCCTATGACTACATGTACAAGGACAAGAGGAACCGAGTCGGACTGATGTAGAAGCATCAGAGCATTGAGGTCCGAACCTACACTAACCTCCATTTGCTTTGACTGTACCAGAAACAGGCTGGCATCCCCATGTCCAAGATATGTATCCACGCTATTGAGTCTCTCGGTTTGTGCGAGTGGGAGGACGGTTATGCATTCGACACGGATTCCGAGGGAGAGCTCTTGGAGGCTCACTTGGATACATTTGGCCTGCACTCCCACAAGGAGGCTGTTTGAGGGGGAGGGGGGAGGAAGGGGGGCCCGGGGGGGTATTCAGTTAAGTGAACTCTGTTGTGCAGGCTCCTTCTCATTCATTCACTCATTTTAGAGGCCTCTACAGATCTTTTAACTAGTTTTTACACTCAAAAAATATCATAAATATTTTATAAAACGTTAAACTCTGCCTAGATACTGCGTGATATAATTGATAGATAGCCTATAACGCTTAAAGAATAATAATATTAATTAATATTTATTGATAGTACTATTAGAATAGTACATTGTACTATCACATTCACTACAAGGGGTCTTAGTACATTGGAATTCCAGTATAGTACGTATAGTATATTATGGCAACTATGAGCTCAGTATGCGAACCCTCCACACTGACCTGAAAAAGATGTCCATATTGAAGAAGCCGGGTAAGCACCCAACTCTGTCCTTCCACCTGCATCTACTACACTCAATCTAGTCCCTCCACCTGCATCAGAGCCCCTGGACCCCATCCCTCAGCAGTATCAGCCAAGCTGAGCCAGCGTCCCTTCAAGATCTCGATCCCAAGGTTTTCGTCGAACTGCAGAGACAGGGAATCATATTTAATATACGAGAACAAGCGAGAGAACAAGGTCAGCTCGTTCTAATCGTATGAGAGGAAAGGAAGTCCTCTTAAACAGCAACAGGTAAGGAGAGAGTGAGGATTAAAACAGATCTTCCTACTTTCACAGGAGAGAAACTTCATGCAGATACATATGTACTGGGGAAGGATGACTAGACTGTATGATCGAATGGCTTGGAGTTTTGCTGACTTCAGAGACATCTATCTACCCTCGATGCGTTTCGATGCTGAGTGGAAAAGCCAAACTTTAGTATGATCAGATTTTTTAGACAAAGATACTCAGACTAACGTATCTTGATCAAATGACCGAACTGTTTAACCAAGAGTTTCAGATCACAGAAGCCGACCAAGACTCCATGAAAAAAAAACTGTACACTCTCAAACAAAAGCTGACCGAAACAGTTAATAACTATGCCATGAGATACAGGAACCTGTGTATGGAGGGAGGAAAAGAAATAGATGATCACGAATCCACCCGACACTTTAATATTAAAAGATTAAGCAATGAGACAACCAGAATGATTCTCACCTCACAAAAACACGCGTCCCTCCAAGAAATACTCGTTCAAGCCAAAAAGTATCTATCCTTGACACCGAATCTCATATGTGGAGTCGCAGCCGTTCACCCAATAGTAGACGAACACAGAGAGAAAGACTTGTCTGAACGGACTCACACGCCCTTCTTGAATGTTTTAGCGACTGACTCTCCTCATCAGACGCCCTTTTCTGGTAAAAAGGAAACAGGAATGAATGAAATGGGAAGAGGCGCAACAGACGTAGCAAATTGGATATCAGAGATCGCGATGGTAAGAACACAGTGCGGGAGATGTGGAGGCACAAGGATGCACACAAAAGACCGTCACGGCTGCTCAGTCCTGAGTCATGTGGAATGCCAGTATAATTTGCGGACTGAAAGGACACATCCAGGCTGCATGTGCCGCTCTCAAAAGGGATGAAAGACTAAAACGGAAAATAGAAGAGCACAGAATAAGGCAACGAGAAGCAGGCCCATCAAATGGATGGAGAAACGAGAGGCCCCACCCCAAATCAAGACTATACCCAAACTTCCAACCTCAGAGAGCCTTCGAGAACAGAGACGGTGAGTCAGGAAGGTGGGGAGCAAAACCGAGCACTCCTTGGGATATGAACGCCGGAACCCACCCGCCGAACTTCGGAAACGGGAACAGGAACTTTCCTCCTCCTCCGGTGAATCATCAGATCACCGGAAGCAATCAGGTCCCTCTCAATAGAAACCAGCCCCGCGAGATGCACACACAGCAGAAAAGATAGGACGCTCGTGGAAGAGAGGCAACCACGAGTGATCAATCAACCTCCAACCAGTGAACGGAAAAGAAGACCTCCCTGAAGCTAACTACTACTTGAAAGTTCAAGCCGCATTTTTGGATAAGTTTAAAAGTCTGTGCTGCAGGCGTGGATCATTTATGGTCTCTTGAAAGCTGAAGCTGTATATCTGGACGATGTCTTGACCGTCTACGCCACAGGCGTAGACGGTCTCTTAAAAAACGATGCCGCAGATAGAGATTATCGTGATTAATTTTTTTTAAGTGGCACTTAGGTTCAGGGAGGTTGAAAAAAAAAAATACCGAAAGAGACTTGAGGGAATTAAAAATAGTAAAAATGGAGTCGGCGAGTACAGAAACCAAAAGAAAGAGGGAAAAGGAAACAGCTTTTCCTGCTTCACATAAAAAACAGAAAAGATAGGCCCAAATAGCACATATTGGACTAACCTCCCCTGGTGTAGGTGTCTCTGTATCCTTTGTTCGTCCAGAATCCTCCTCTGCCTCTAGTCTGATGGATAGTGGTGCAGATATCTCACTGCTGTATTCATGAATGTTCAGAAGAATTCAGATAGAAAATCCGGGTCTCTCTCTTTCTCCGTCCTCTATTCATATCACAAGTGATTCAGAAGGAGAGAAAAAATTTGTAAGTGAAGGGTGTGTGACTTTATCTGTGTTTATATAGGGAGAAATGAGAAAATGTCTGTTCTTTATGTCCCCTACCCTCCGCCATGATTCTATTTTGGGCCGAGATTTCTTGGTGAAACATGCTGTTTCTCTCCATTTCCAGCCAGATGCTCTCCTCTTGAAAGGGAAACGAGAAGGAAAAACCGTTAAAATACCTCTTTTCCCAATAGAAGTCCTCTATAGAGACAAGCAATACCACTCCTCTCCTCTATTCTTGAAAACCCATGGAACTCTCTTCCCTCAATACATTTTCACTATCAAAGTATGCTTGGGAGATAACTCACTGATTCTTAATGGAGCCGTCGTATATGTCAAACCGTCCATGCTAAAAAAGAGGGGGGAGACAAAAATTCCTGTGGGGTTGGAACTGCAGGACACAGTAGCCATAGTTAATAAACGAAAAATGATTTTACCTGTCTTGAATAACTCTCAACACTCTCTTCCTCTCTCTGCTAACTCTATATTTACCTATACAACTTTGTGTACATTTGGCTCTAAAGACGAACAACCGCAATCGTTCCTTCATTGTCCCGAAAAAAGGGTGCGGCAAGGAACAGAAACAATGATCGCTTCTAAACATGAATAAGAGAGTGATAAATTAAGAGAGCACGAAAAAAAAGGAAAACGGAACAGAACAGATGAGCAAAGAAGAAAAAGAAGAGGCTGAGAAAGCTATCAACGAAATGATTGAGAGAAAGACCCATCTCACAGGAGAACAGAAAGAAAAGATGAGGGATTTATTTTTGGATTACGTCTGTCTTTTTCCCACAAAAAGAAATCTGGGAACTCTGAAGGGAGTGGAAGCTTCAATCAAGACCGAATTGCAAAGAACTTATCTATATGAGACCCAAACAGGTACCTCACACTCTAAGAAAGGAAGTTGATAAACAAATAGACGCATGGTTGGAAACTGGAATCATTAAAAAATCTCTGAGTGGTTGGGGTTTCCCCATTGTGATCGTGAAGAAGAAAGATGGTTCTAGACTACCAAAAAGTAAATAAGGTGTTGGTGAAAAAGAGATGGCCCCTTCCTCTGGCTGACCAGATCCTTAGCTTATTGCAGAGAGCAAAATGGTTCTCCTCTTTGGATCTTTCTCAAGCCTTCTTGTAGATCAAAATAAAAGAGAGCGACAAAAAAAAACTGGCCTTCCAGTGCATGCCCATACCGAAGGGCCTGGCGGTTTTGCCGTCTCCTTTTCGGCCTTCACTGGCCCTTCAGTCGTCACCTGCAATTCTCACGCAGGCTGTAAGTGCGCTCTTTGCTGGTCTTGTTGGGAAGTGTACGTATACATACATGGATGACTTGCTTGTATACTCGAGATCATTCGAGGAACATCTGTTGTATGTGAAGGAAAATCTAGAACGTCCGAAGAAGATCTAGAAGAAGATTGGGGCCTGCCTCAATTTCAGAAAGTGCTCCATCGCATAGAAAGAGACGACATACATCGGGTGTACGATCAATAAAAAGGGAATTTTGCCTAGCCAAGAAAAGATAGAAGCCATCCAAATAGTGGTACCAGGCGGTATACCTCCAAAATCGGTCCGAGAAGCCCGTCAGTTTCTGGGTTTTACAGCTTATTACTGATGATGGGTGGAAGGATACTCTGCTATTGCCTTGGGAGGGGCACTTTAGCCATTTATACCTAGGTGCATCCTGGTAACTTGGTAGTCAGCCAGAAATAGGGGGATGGTTACCAGGTTGGCCGGTAACCTGGCCGGCCGAGTCGCGGCGGCGCCGTGGGCCCGCACCGCGGCCCGATCGACGTCTGTGCGGCCGCCGCCCGGCCTTGGCGCAATGGGGGCCGCCGCGACCGCGCCCGGCGCGTCAGACATGCTTGCGATACCCGTGCGCGCCTGTATGCAGTCTCCTGTCGCAATTAAATGTGATCGTTCAGTGATGCAAAGGTCAATCACTTTCTTATGTGGAAACGTCGCGACCCTGTGTTGTTGAAACGTTGGTTTTGCTCTTGATTGAGCAGTTGTTCCCCAAAGAAGCCAAACTTAGAAGTTTCAAAATGTCGAAAGGCAAACTGTTCATACAAATTCCAGCTGTCATTCTTCCTTTACAGGGCGGTGCAGAAGTTGGATCGCAAAAGCCCGGAAAATGTGCATTCTGTCAGTTTGAGTGGAAATCGGTTCGCATTGACCATTGTGTAAGACATTTGATAAAGACAGCTGGTTCTGCTGGGTACAACTGCAAGAGCGTTCCAGAAGACACTGTGAAGAAACTGAAACAGCTTTACCCCCAGTTCGCTCAACCCGATGAGGCGTCCCCAGCTGCCTCGTTGCCTTCTCTCGTAGACTCCGAAGCATCACTGGGTACGTCAAGTGTTGCTGCATATCAGCTGCGGGGTCAAGGCGTCATACAGACTTCCACAGGGAGTCAGAGCGACCTCCCAAGAAGCAGATGACGATTGAGGGCTCTTAGAACGCAACCAACAAGCCTTCCGTACACATGGCTATCTCCCGCTTCTTCATCAAACAAGGACTCCCGTTTGTGAAGGTTGGAACCCCAGCTTTCAGAGAAAGCAATGGATCCCGTGTTCAAGCTGCTCCACTTGGTCGACAAAGACGACCCAAAAGAGGCCAACGCCAGCATTTACTGGAAGGCCCTCAAGATTCAAGAATGGTTGGGGCCCGACGAGTGCATTAAGCCCGAGATGTGTGAGTTTTAGAAGAAACGGTGGGAGCAAGGCCACAGCCCCTTCCACTCTAAGAGCGTTAATTTTTTTTCTATAATTTTTTTTTCTATATTTTTTTTTAATTTTTTCTTCTAGATTTTTATTTTTGTTTTTTTTTTAAATTATATGGCCGGTAAACCGGTAACCTGGCCATTGTTAAAAAATTGGTCTAGCCCGGCCAGGTAATCGGTTACCTGGTAATTACCTGGCTATCATGCAACTAGGCGGTTATACCATGGTTACTGACCTACTTACTGACCCTATTCCCCCCCCCCTACAACGTGTGACATATAACCATCCTAGGTAACCATCAGTCAAAAGTGGTGCCAATCGATTAGTTACGTTTGGTTACTCACAAAACTGGCTTCAAGATTGTTTGTAAACAATTCAGGTTATGGTCAAAAATGATGAAAAATGATGTGTCACACTTTGTGAGTGGCATTCACTTTGCCCCTAAACCCTCCATAACTGGGTAACCCGTAACCTTTTCTGGCCTCCCTCAAAAATGAAGTAACCTCCCTTAAAAAGCATTCAAACGTGTTCTAAACATCATTTTAAATGTTTTTAAAAGTTGAAAATTTGGTTGGTTACTGAGGTTAAAATGCTCGTAACCGGATAACCTGTAACCTCTTTGTATGACAAAGATAAAAAGGGGGTAACTCAAAGTAACCATGTAGCTTACACTTCAAAAACATCAGATTTTGACGTAACTTGCCTAAACGGAGCTCCAGGTTGCCAGACTAGCTCGCAAAAATCTGCTTTTGTTCATATTTTATGTCATTTTAGGCTCAAAATCTACCATAACCTTCCAGAGTGCCCCCCCCTAGGCTATTGCAGGGCCTTAAAGTCTCTTTGAGCTGACAAAAAAAATGACAAAAATTGATTGGGGAACGGTACAACAAAAGAGTTTTGAAAGACTCAAGGAAATTCTTGTCTCCTACCCTGTTCTTAGTCACCCTTGATGGGATGAAAGCTTCATTCTTTCGACTGACGCTTCATCCTTCGCAGTCTCTGCCATTCTGTCTCAGGAAGATCCTGCAGGAAGAGAATATATAATCTCTTATTCATCAAGAAGGCTTACATCTATAGAAAAGAATTATGCAGTGACCAAGCAAGAAGCTCTGGCCATCATCCACGGGTGTGAGAAATTTCGGGACTGGTTGTAGAGAAGGAAATATATCATACAAACAGACCACAAGACACTTAACTGGATTCAAAAACAAAAAGATAGCAATGCTCGACTCATGAGAATGTCCCTCAAGCTCGCTCCTTTTCAGTTCACAGTCCTCTACAAGAAAGGCAGCTTGAATACGAATGTTGACGCCCTGACTCAAGAACTTTTTGTGAATTTTCACTAGCCACCAAGGGAAGACAGCGATTCTGACGACTCAGTCATAGTTGTAGCCAATAAAGCCACTGGAAAACGGAAACAAAGGCAACAGAAAAATGAGAAAGAGGAGGAAGAAAAGCCACCACAAACGACACTCGTTCCTCTTTCTGTTCTCCTCCTTATCACACCACACGAACCCAAGGAAGTCAGGAAGGCACAGAGGGAAAATAAAGAGATGAAGCTAATCATCGACTATCTCGAGAAAACTGACTGTACCGCCAATTGAAACTTTTGTACTGGAAAATAACTTTGAAAATTTTAGTTTTTAAAACATTAAAAAAGATAGTTTAACCTTTAAACTAATTGATTTTCATAATTTAGGCCTATTTTAGCTTAGCAAGATGAAAGGTGATGTACATTAGTTTTAAAAAATAGAGTAAAAAATCTATAGAGAGTATATATTTTTTCAAAACCATAAATTATCTGGTTTCTATCATCTTAAATGCTAAGACAAAAACACCAACAAGAAATGTATCTGATTGGCTCTGAATTGATCCAATTGAAGCATTTCTTTTCATGATCATAACTATATCTAACTAGATTCAGTCATATCCAGTCTAAGTTGTTCTCGATATACAGAAGTGGCTGGGAAGTAGATTTTTCCAGCAAACTGGTACAGTTGTGTTCCTACAACACACTTAGACTCTCTTCCTAGACTCTGTTCTGTGTCCAGGTTTCACTTTTTGCGGTAGTTGTGTGATGAAACCTTTTCGAAGGGTCCAACATGAAGGTATCTGGAGACGGTGTGAGCAACATCTATCTGCCCCTCCATCAACACCTTTGTGACACCGAGTAGGCTTCTTGCTCTCTCTTTAGCTATGCTGAGCGACGTCTTTTCCTTGTTTCTCTGCATTGCAGCCGGCTGCAGCCAACTTTGATGCTTCTGGGATTTGTTTGTGGGGTTGAAGAGTGTGTTGCCTTCTTGTGGGACAGTTTGTTCTGACGGAGAGCAAACAGCCTCCAGGTCTACCCAGAAGCTGTCCCGACTGGTTCATTCGCTACAATTAAGGTCAGTGCAGTGATATGCATCTGTTGTACTCATTGGATGCAGGAGTCCAGCACCTCACAGGAGCAAGACCCCTTTGGTGGCTGCAGATACAGGTAATTGGAAAGGATATATATGTGGTGTGCAGTAAGCGACTGACAGGCACTGTGTGTCCGGCATTGGTCAAACTCTGTTAGAAACTCTTTGTCTAGACTGTTTAAAGCTTATAAATATATGTGTTTGGTCACTTAGAATTCACAAGTGCTCTTTTTCACAATCCGGCGAGAGCCCGGCGAAAAACGGGATTCTGCCCGGGCTCTAACCCGTTTTTGGCTGTGAAAATCCGGGGTCCTGCCCGCGAACTTGTTTGCAGCCACGGGTTCATACGTGGTCCTAAGAGATCTCCTCTTAGTTCATATAGGGTAAGTACTGTCATACATGAGTCTTCACTTCTATCCTGCTTTCCCTATAGAGACTGCTACTTCTGTGTAAAGTTTTACTTCCACATGCATGTTTTCTAATCATTAATATATGTTCTCCAATATGCTTTTAATACGCGTATTGCATAGATTCCTGACTAGGGCGCCCATCACAATGCTACATGCTGTTTCTACTGCTGCTGCTACGCTTGCTGAGTTTGAAGCCACTCCCTCCTCTCTTATTTGGGAGGAACTCTGATCCCCTTCATTTATTGTCTCAGTCTAGGTCTCAGCGGGCTTTTTCTTCTTTACATCATTCGCATACTTTGAAGGCCTCTCCTCTGCCTCCAACTCTACTGCGGCTGACCCGAAGCTCTTTCTCATAAACTCTGGGTTCCATAGATCCAACTTCTTCTTCTTTCTTCCAGTCGTACACCCGTCGTTACAATAAAAGGTTGGTCCGAAGAGGTATCAGTGAGTTGGGTAACTCTGGATGAGAATCGTACCACCCGTCCACCCACCTTCCGCCTTCACTTCCCCCCCGCAAGAATGGCACTTGGGTTCTCCCCAGGGTTCTCCCCTAAGTATCTGCAGGACCTTTTCATCCTTCAACAGGTTCCAGAAACGAACGGGACAAAAACAGTAATTGAGGGGGTTTGGTTTCTTCATTACGTTGGGCAGTTTTGGGTGGAGCCAGCCGGTCATCTCCGCCCATGACTTGTTCATCTTCTGATACATCTTAAGCATCCAGATTTTTTGATGGTCCAGAATCCATCCCTACCAGCTCGTGGTACTGAGAGGTTCCCCCTTTGAAGGCAGGGAACGACAGCCTGAGAAAGGATCGGAAGAGAGGGGAGGTAGGAAGCTGGCAACGTTGCCACCACAGCACCAGCAGCAGTAGCCCCAGCACCCTGTCCAGAGGCCCTTCACTCAGAAGTCTTGTGGTATTTACACGTATATGAGCCTCGAGGCTGTCGTTGGAAAAGGTTCAGATGAGCTGCATAACATAGAGAAGGAACGTATATAGTATATCAATAATTGTGCTTCACAGGTGTGTGAACAACCGACAGTTGAAATGGCCTCTTTACTGACCAGCGCACTTTAGAATATCTTCTAGAGCGTTTAAAACCTAATCAAGCTTTTGTCTTTGAAGCCTTTCATTGTGTACCCTTCGTACAAAGCTACTTAGCCACTCTCTCCACTCTTCTGAAGTTTTTGCACCTTTCATCATGATGCCAAATACATAAAAAGTGCTGAAACGGTCCGTTCAAGGCCAAAAAATAACCTCCAATACTCAAAAAGCACTCATCTCAGCAATGTGATGGTATACTATATACTTAGCTAGGGAACGGCCAAGTATATAGACTTGAACAGAACAGAACAAACAGGAAAGTCTGAACCTACCAGACAACAAAGTTGTTCAGTCTTCTTGACTCTATCTTCTAGCAACAGTCAAGATGTTTACTCGAGATGGCAGTGCATTCACAATGATTACGTCACTGCTTCAACATGAGAAACTGCACAACCCACGCTCACACACCAGTATGTATCTGACTAGGTCTGTAGGTGTCTAACTAATTGAACTGCCATCCTATCACTTTCAACTACTGACAAACTCATCGTACTCACAGTTTTCTTCAATCACACGAGCTCGTATTTAAGCATATTCAAGCCCGACTCAAGCATCCCTGGCATATGCACTCAATTTGACTCTGAACAAAGAATGACGCACTCATGCACGCATGCAGGCCTTGGCCCACTAAAGGTCCGCGCGGCCCATCCAACGCGCCTTGACACGCCACCCCGCATGCACTTTCTCTCACAAGCAAGGCTTAAGTTAAGAAAGATGTTCGTGCAAGAAGGAAGCAGCAAATACCAAGAAGTCGAGAGAGAGACAGCCGATGGGCGTCGGCGATTGATCACGGAGACGGCGCATGCATGGACGGTGGAATTATCAGTGGAATCAAGTGGAATCCGAATCAACCTAGGACAATTATACGGGATACACCTAACCAGTTGGGTAAGTGCCTCGGGGGGCCATTTAGGGGGTCAGCTATAATTTGATTGCATGATGCAAAGCATCAGGGATCGACTTGGGCATGTCTTGCCTGTGTAAAGTGGCGGGAGCCATGGTAATGTGCATAAAATATGCTTTTCGGGACCGTGCACATGCAATTCCGTGCGAGTTACCTGAGGGGCACGTATAATGAGGAGCAAAATAATTATATAATGCATGCGATCGCAGCTCCGTGCGACTTGCTTGAAGGGCATATTTTAGAATTTGGGCGACAATTTGGGCGACACCGTGATGGACGGACAGAGACAAAACCGAACCCCCCCCCCCAAAAAAATGAAAAAATAGGTTATGCGGATCTCAGCAGAGCTGAGTATGAGCACAAAGCCTACTTGCCACCAAGGTAGAGCAACATTATCTAGGAGATGGCACAAAGCTATCAGCTACTAACCTGTCACAAAGATGTAGCTTGGAGAGAGTTGTAGAGACTATTTGTCAACCAGACTTCCTATTTAGAGTTTGGATTCACTACAAGGAATTGTGTTAAGGCAGAGTAGTTCGGTAAAGCACCTAGAACTTCTAAATTCAATGGAGTTTGACAAATCATCGGCTTTCATCACAAGCGAGAAATTATCGATCGATCGAATTCGAATAGTCGGCTCTTCATGCGAAGAGAGAGCCATAATATTTCGGTACCATCATAGGTACTCACTCCTGTCAAACTTATGACAAACTTGATTTTATGGTCTCACTGAAAACTCAAAGAGATTCGCACTTCATTCTGAACACAAGCTTCACTTTTCCAGACTGAATTGAATTTCTGTCTGAAGTTAAGCTTGGAAGAGGCCCAAGCTCGCAAAAGTTGCATGACACGCATGTCGATGCAACAACGCAACATCAATGCAACGCATGATCGATAGCATGCATGCAGACGCGAAGCGCACCATAGCTCCGCGGCCTATCTCACTTTGCGTCTACACTGAGCTGCCCCCCGAGGCGATTCTCTCCCTCCCTCCGTCAAATGCCCCAGCGGCTTGCGCTCTTACCGCGATCTTACCGCGATGCGGCGCTTGGTTCCAGCTGAACCTGTGTTCTCGCTCCGTTGTCTGTTTTGGTATGGCTCCGCGAGAACTCACACCGCTTCTAGACGCATCAGGCTTTCTCAAGATTAGCGGTATTTACCTTACAACGTAGACTTCACCCGTCTCCTCCGTCTCCTCCCTGCGTAGCTGAGTTCTGAGTGAGTTGAAACACTGAGTTCTTGAGTCCGATCGATCATTCCCGTGTCCGTAAACCTTGTGTCTATAAAGCTTTCCGTCAGTGCTGCCTTCATTTCACTTCGTTGGCAGAGCACTCCGTCTACCCTCGATTGGCATCTCTCATGGAGGAGGAGGATCGAAGTGTAAAGCCAGAGCTGCAGGCCGAGCTTCGGACTTTCTGCGTACAGGCCTGTCACGGCAAGTCGAAAGGAAGCTTTCGCACACAAACGAGCGCAGTGATGAGCCGCTTTCCAGGCGCGATGGCTGCAGACCTCTCAGAGACAGACCTGTGGCACAAGGTGAAAGCCATGCCCTATGTGGCATGTGAGGAGTCCGACGGCACAAGGTATGCTGGCAGCCTTGGGGGACCGTGGGGTGTTTTTGATTTCACGCGAATGGGAGATGAGTCCGTGGCGCCTGATCTTGAAGGGACGAGACGGGAAGCTGCTGGACGACACTCTCCTGGATGGGGAACTTGTGACGGTCAGTCAGCTCCATGGAGGGTTTTGTTCTGTCTCGATGACACCTTTTTTGGTGGTGCTCTTTGGGATTGTGAGCGTGCGACAGCCCCTCTCTGAAGCATTTTGATGATGGTTACTCCCGATTCGATTCTTCTCTGCCTGCCTGCGTGCTGCCTTGCAGGACACCGAGGGCGACCCTGACGGGATTCTGACTGAACTTCCTGTTTTGCGCTTTTTGGTTTTTGACGCCATGCGTATTGGAGGCAGGGACCTGACGTGTCTGAATCTTCTGAAGAGACTAGAGACGTGCGCGGCAGAGGTGTTCAAACCCAGAATAGAATTCCTCAGAGAGTGTGCAGAGAAGAAGGAAAAGCCAAAAGAAGATATGGACATATTCATGAAGGTCTGTTTACGTGTCTCATTCATTTGATGCGGGTAGGGTTTGGCTGGGGGTTGGAGCTGCTGATTGTGCTTTCTTTCTGTCTGTTTTGTAGTTTGGAGAGAGGGGATAGGAGAAGAGCATTTGTGTTCGTTTCTTTTTGTGTTTAGAAAGATACAGTCTGTTTCGTCAAGTGTCAGTCCATCTATTCATATGTTCGTTCATGTTTCCGCCTGTCTATCTGCCTGTCTGATATGTCTTCCACTCTCTCTTCCTCTCTCTTCCTTATTTCTGCCATGCATTCTCTGTCCCTCGGGTTCTAACAGGATTTTTTTGTCCTCAGAGACGTTTCTGTGGTGATTGGCCTCTCCAAACAAAAAAGGCTGCCCCACCCCTGTGACGGCGTCATCCTGACCCCCGTGCTTTGGCCGTACACACCTGGGAGCTGCCCTCAGTTGCTCAAATGGAAACCTCCAGAGATGAACACAGTCAGTCAGGAATGCATGTGTTCGACTAACAAGCGGCTGGAATGAACAACAATGCTCGGGACTTGTTCTGTATACATGAATCTGCATGATTCACCCTAGCCGACTGACTGGCTGCCTGAGTTGATCCTCTTCCTCTTGGTTATCTTCTTCCAGTGAGTTGTGCCTTGTGTGTAACTCATAGGCGACGTCTATTTCTCCCCCCTTCCTCCCTCCCTGAAGAAGGTGATTTCAACTTTTCCTTTCTCGGGTCGATCATAAGGGACCAGCCGCCCGTCTCCTTTGCTTTCTGCACTTTTTTGCCCTCCCTGCCGATCAACGGAAAACGAATTGTAACCGTTCGTTTCCCCTATGGAGACTCTCAAGATGGATGTGTGTATTTTTTCGTTCTGACCATAGCACGCACGTTCCATTTTTGGCCTTCTGTCGAGACTCTTGAACCATCTTCTGGGTGTAGGCGTGCTTGTCTCTGAAACATCTTTCTTCTCTCGATCTGCGTTGCAGGTCGACTTTGCGGTCCGACGGGCGGACCCAGAGGACCCCGACAGACGGCACGTCCTCCATGCAGGTGACCGAGCAAAAAGTCAGTGAAGAAAAGCAGAGAAAGAAGCAGATATTGATAATGAATGCAATTTGAATGCAGTAATTCTGAGGATCTCTGGTTGCGTCAAACGCGCACGATTGAGTGCTTGCCAAAGAAATGGATGAAAAATCTCTCGATAGGATAATAAAAGGCCAGCAAGAATTCGGGAATGTAGGTCTGTGTCTCTTGGTCTTCTGCTTTGTGTGGTCGATCTGAATTGCTTCGATTGACAGAAGCTGCAACTCAGACAGACAGACAGACAGACAGACAGAGACAAACAGACAGAGACAGACAGACAGATACAGACAGACAGACACAGACAGCCAGACACAGACAGACACACAGAGACAGACAGACAGAGACAGACAGACAGAGACAGACAGACAGAGACAGCTAGACAGAAAGAGAGAGAGACAGACAGACAGACAGACAGAGACAGACAGACAGACAGACACAGACAGACAGAGACAGACAGACAGAGACAGACAGACAGAGACAGAGACAGA
>JAHBMJ010001921.1:0-24674 GCA_018398765.1 Chromera velia | reverse complement strand
CGCTCTCCCTTTCAGCTCGAACACGGAAGAGAACCCCTCACGCTCCCTGCTCTTTCTCTTTCTCCTTCTGTCCAGCCTTCCCCCGAGGCCTCTGACTTTTTGAAGGAACACAGAGAAGCCATTGAGTCCGCCCGCGCCTCTCTCGAAGCAGCTCAGTCCAGTCAAATCCGAAATGCCAACAGGCGACGCCGCCCCACCGACGACATCAAGGTGGGGGACTATGTGCTTGTCCATCACTCCTGGTGGGCAACTGCTGCAAAGCCCGATGTCCCACTGTACAGCCGCAAGCTCGACAGCCTGTGGTTCGGTCCCTTTGAAGTGACCCAGTTCGATCAGTCCCGAGACAATTTCGAAGTCGCCCTGCCAGCGGGAAGCCGCAAAGACCCCCATGTACACACGTCGCTGTGCAAGCTGTACTGCCACGAAGGACGGGGCCGTCCGGCTGTCCGATTGCCCTCCTGGGCCGATGAAGAGTATGAAGTCGAAAAGGTCCTCGGTGTTCGGGGAAGAGGCAGAGGAACCCAATATCGTGTGCAATGGGTGGGGTTCCCTGAGAGTGAAGCGTCTTGGGAGCCAGTCTCCCACCTCCGAAATGCAAAGGAGAAAATCGAAGAATTCAAGTGACGATCAAAGTGAATAGACAGGAATTGCACGGTCAATTTTGGTTGGCAGTTAACCGCAGAAAAGCTGAGAAGAAGGACAGAGCGCATGGGATACACGCTCCAAGGAGGAGGGGCACGTAATATAGTGAGGCGAGCCACGGGACCGGCCAATCCCGGGGTGAGCCGAACTAACGCGCACCGCCGCCACACGGGACGCCAACACATGCATGCAGGCTCATGGAGGCGCCGCCATGCCAGTCTGTATTAGAAGAGAATTAAATAAAATAGAAATAAAGTGGAATTAATTCAGTCAGCTGCGTATAGCCTGAATTGAGTAAACAACAGTTGCTTGCAAAGCTTCTAGAAGCAGTTTGGAAGTGAACCTTGCACTGACAGACTTTCCGTAGTAGAGGTCTAACCTCACTAAGTGCGCTTACTTAGGAGAAGAGGAGCTACCTCCTTACGCGTTGTCTATAGGTTTGCGCATTGCCAAAAAGAAAAAAAGATGAGTTTTGATTTTTTAAAATTTAAGTTATTCAACCTAGTAGTGTTCAACCCTTCCTCTACCCCCCCGGCTAGTATTCCATTGATCATGCATCTTTATGTACTAGCAAACTGTAACAACATCTAAAATGAAAGATAAATGATTGAAAATCGCAATGTATACCTAGATATATACTCTAGTGTATACTCTATATGCAGAGCTTATCGCGTTTGGGAGGCTTCTCAACGAAGCGGTTCCTTTTGCGGAGATTCTCCTCCATCTACAACGAGTCATTGTCAACGACTGGAAATTCAAAAAATGAGGACGGGGACTCCGAACTCGGAAACAACGTTGCCCTGTCTAGTATCTCACCCCGGGAATCTTTGTATTTGATAGGCACAATATGGTCAATGTGCCAACCCCCCCTTCCGTAGTTCTCCCACAACATGCCCGGATTCTGGCTAAAGAGCTTCTTGATGCGGGACTTCAGGTCTGAGAAGGAGCAGCCAAGGTGCTCTTCGGTGCGCATGCGGAGGGGAAGAGGAGGCTTTCCGTCTCGAAGGGCGGCCAAACGGTGTTGAACGGTCACACTCATGATTCGGGGCAAGCGGTAAACAACATGCTCTCTATACTCAAGCCTTTGAGCCTCCGTCCGCCGCTGCCTTCTCGCTGCGACGGCAGCGTTATCCTTTTCGCATTCTGCTCACATATCTGTGACCCTCCACACTCCTTGCACTGCCTCCACCGGCGACCGTGTTCACATACAGCTTTCCCCGCGCACTCTTTGCAGTCGTACTTCTGCCTTCCATGGAGACAGAGACCTTTTTGCGGGGGGGCGGCAGGTGGAGGGCCTGTTGGGAAGAGAGACTGATCCTTCTCGAGCGCCCCCTCACCCGCTTTTGGATTATCCCCTTCTCTCTCGTCAAAGACTGCGTCGCAGTTTCGCGAAAAATAGAGTGAACCACATTTTCCCTCACAACGAAGTACATTGGGTGGACAGGTCTATGTCGACAGATCAAGGGGAATAAAGACAAACGGACATATGCCTGACATGTGTGGGAAAAGGAGCAAGACTCCCCCCGCTAATTCACCACCGTGTAATCACCCCTGATTGATGAACGGTAACGCTTTAATTCCCCCCACTTCAGCGCCGCAGTGTGAAACAGACGTCGATTTGTCAAAGATGCAGAAGAGTTCGCTCGCGGGGACAAGTTTGGGTAATATGTGACACAAGCCGCGCTGACGTGGGAGTCTTGAAGGGGGGGGGATTCATGCGTCTTCTCTGTCGGACGGTGTCGGCGAGATGCGGAATCGGTGGAGGCTTACCAACAAATCTGTTCCCCTTCCGGAGATTCTCCGCCGACCACATCGGTTGGAGGTTTGAAAAATGGAGACGGGAGATCAGTGTATCCATGTCAGGCTTCCGACCGTCAGGACCCACAAACATGATGGGCACAATATGGTCAACGTGCCACAAACTCCCGTAATTCTCCCACGACATTCCGGGGTTGCCGTGGAAGTTGTTCTTCTCGAGGTGGGCTTTGAGATCGGGGAAGGAACATCCTAGATATTCGTGGGAACGTCTTCTAGGAGAGGGATTTTTGCCTCCCCGCATGACACTGAGACATCTCCAGACAGAACGTCTCACTGTCTGCGCTAACCGGAACAACTGGTCTTTTCGTCGGGCGGCTGCTCGTTCCTGACTTGCTGCAAAAACTGGGTTATCTTTCTGGCATAGGGCACAGTTACTTCTCCGTGGGCCATGCTCACAGAAACTGCCCCCGCCACAATCTCTGCATCTTGTTCGTAGACGACCATGTTCGCAAAAACTCCCACCCCCACACTCTCTGCACCTCGAGCGTGGGCGGCCATGTCTACACAGTCCACCCCCTCCGCACTTTTGACATTGGCTGCGTTGTCGACCATGCTCACAAATTGCGCTCCCACCGCAGTCCACACAAAAGTATTTTACGCGTCCATGAACGCAAATGGCATTTCCTCCGCACCCTTTTCATTGATCGCGCCGTCGACCATGCTCACAAATTCCTTTACCCCCGCACTCTTTGCATTGATCGCGGCGTCGACCATGCTCACAAATTCCCTTCCCCCCGCATTCTTTGCACTGGGATCGCTGACGTCCGTGTTCACACAATCCTTTCCCGCCACAGTCTTTGCAAATAACACGACGACGTCCGTGCTCGCAAATAGCCGAACCACGGCAATCTTTGCATTGGCTACGCTGGCGTCCATGTTCACAAACACTTTTGCCACCGCAGTCTTTACATTGCCGGCGTACGCGTCCATGTTCACAGATGCCTTTGCCTCCGCATTCCTTGCAGAAATATCTGTACCTGCCGTGTGGGCAAAAGCGTCTTCCTCGGCTGTCAACTTTCCTCACATGTGAGGTTGGGAAGTGCTCTTCCCGGTTACCCGAAGAAACCCCAACGGAAGCCTCTCCTTTTCCCTCCTGTTGACCTATGCTTGGACGCAATACGTCACTTGCAGACGAATCCCGAACCAAAAATCGGCAAGCACTTTCTCCAACAGTCTGAGATTGCGCTCGGCCTGCTGTCCCCCCCCGTACGGGGGCTGCCCTTGGGGCTGCCATGCGGCCACAGAGGACAGAGCCGGAAGAACCCGCACAGAGCGCCCTACGGCATTGACAGACCGCATAGACGGACTTTTTCATGGTGGAAGTATCGTTTCTCGCTTCCAAACCTGTTCTGCTGGTGGCGCGAGAAGTTTGAGCCAGACGGCTGCCTGGAGGGGAGAAGGACACAGTCTCGCCATCAATCAATTGGGGAACCATATCTCCGATTCTCAGACGCAGTTCTGGGCTTGAAAGGCAGCATCTCAAGCCGGTCATGACAAGATTGTAATGAAAATTAGGTTTCAGATTCACACTCCCCCTTGGAATCTCCTTTGGGGGCAGGGCTCTGACCTCCCACTTCTGACTGCTGATGGACTGGCTCCTTTGCCCTCCCTGTTCTTGTGAGGAGAAAACAGAAGGCCTGTTTAAAAGAGTGCACCCTGGGTAAAGGACACGGCCTGGGGTGCGACGAGAAAATATCGCTGCGATGCGTTTCATCTTGGAGGGTGACAGGACCTGGTATAGCTGGTGCAGAGGAAGGGACAGATCCGCTTAATTAATCGAAGTGCGATCAAACTGCCACAATGCAGCACTTGGTCTTAAATTCTTCTCATGCAAATGAGGATGACACTTTTAAGTTGCACAGTCACAAATGACTGTGGGCTTTGAGCCAAGATGTGCATCACTTGCCGAGAGGTCTATTGCAGGCGAGAAATAGCGAGAAACCAGGCCGTCACTGCTGTCGCTGTGGCTGAGCAACGGTTCTGCATGCATTGAATCTGCAACACTGCAGCATGCAACAGTGTTAATCCAATCTATATCTTACTATACTATACTCGCGTCTGAGATGACTGCGTGGGCACCACCTGTGCAGAAATTTGCATTTTGGGACCAAATCATGTCCAAATCTTACTAGCTTATAACCAAGTAGTGATTTGTGCGCACATAGTTGCCATTCGGGCCCAACTGGAAGGGACACATAAAATTTCTCTATATATAAGCCGGCCTCCGCAATTACTCTAAAGCTTTTTGAACATCATTTTCCTTTGAAACTCAAGTTCACTTCACTTCACTTGAGTTGTACAACTCAATCTGCATACTGCATAGCAATTGTTAAATGAATAGTTGGCGGGTTCCCCATCTCTCTGAGTAATAATATCATATATAGTGTTGCAAAAGAGGGGCGTGCATAAAAATGCATCCCTACATGCGCCGCTCACGACGCCTCGAAAGAGAAGAGCTTTTGTATGTGTCCCTCTTTCGATGCTAGACTTGACAACGGGAGTACCCACCACAACAACGTCGGTGCGCAGCGCGCGCCCACTCTCGTGTAGTAGCATGCAATAATGCATGTTACTCAACATACTAGAGTGGGCGCGCATTGTGCGCCGAAGTACTTCGGATGCGTAACTGCATACGTACGAACGAAGTATAGGCGAAAGTACATAAACTTTGTGTTTTATCACACGTGGTCCCGTGGTACTAGTCCCACTTTGCAGGATTCAATATAAGTAACAAGTGGCATCAAACCGGTCCGGAGAAAACTAGACCACAGTAGTGTAAGATATAAAACTAAAAAAAAATATATATATGTACAAAAAATTAGAAGAAAAAAAAAATAGAAAAATATTTGAAGAATAGAAAAGAATGATAAAGTGAGACTTTTTACAATTAAAAAACCAAAAACAAAATATTAAGCACAGATGTACACGATCGTCTTGATGCCGATGTAGATACAGTTATTCGTCCGGAACTATACTCTCATAAACGGAGTCACAGAATGATATTTACAACTAACAACAATCATGTCAGTGCTGTTGTCTACTATATTTAACTTGTTTCCTTTAACATGTATTATTTTTTACAATATGTTGATATTGATAATCACATAAGCTCTGTTCACTTAAATTCTAAATTTGTTTTTGAAGTGGTCGTAGAAGCCTAGGAACAGGAGTAAGCAGACCTAAATAAAGCTCGACCTGCTGGTTCTCATCTATCTCGGCAGAGACATCAATTCAATTTAATTTATTTTAAGAAGATAAAATTTGAAGGAATCTATAGTGGTTATAAATTCTGGGATAGACTCTAATAAAATTATAGACTAATTTATGGCTCATTGATCCACAAACAACTGTGTGATTGAAAAATCTATAATAATACAAGAAGTTTTAACTTCAATTTAAATGACTCGGATATCACTATATATGACGATCTACTAGTATAAAGATCCTTTATAATCCTTTATTACCGCAGTTCGCCTACTACCTCCGACTTTAGGGCCAAAACCGAACTCTGGATACAACTGGATCAATTGTGCATGGTTTGACAAAGGTTTCTTATCATTGTGTTTCCTAGTTTATTTAATGTTGTCAGCCGCGATTTTAATTAGTTCCTTAAGGAGGTGGAGGGACTCTGACAACGCTAGTCAGGAATATCCCCGTCACAGCGTCTGTCCAGGGAGGGAGCGCATCCATCACTCTCTTCTGGCTGGAGGTCCTCCCTGAGAAGTTGTGCGTTGTCACCTGCAGTGTGCGCTGCAGCATCGAGGCCAGAGAACAAAAAGAGAGGGGTCACAACAACGACGTGCACAGAGAAGCAAGTAGATGATGTAGAGCACGTGTGAGCCATGCAGTTGCTGTCCCTCGGTGGTTATCGAAAATAGAAAACAGGAAGGACAAAAGAATTGGCAATACTGACGTAGACACGCAAGCAGGCAAGAGAAGAATTCTGACTGCCTGACTTACCCCCACTTTGCCCTCGAGCTCCAGTGAGAAGAGGAAACCATAGGGCCCCCTCCCGCCTGCACAAAACCAAAAAGCACAAACGAATGCAGAACGTCCAGAAAACCACTGGAGGGACCAAAGGAGCCTGTCAACTACGAGCAGCTGTCCGGCCGGGTCTGCGAAAACTCTAAACTGGGTGGCAGAGGGACGGACAGGGGGGGGAAACGATACGGATCACTGCTGCGGGTATATCGGACTGGGGTCGGTCAGGTAGGCGCGCTGTACTGATGATGCAGATGACCCACACGAGGGAAGGAGAAGGACGTCTGTTCCCCCTCTGTTTTCTTGCGCAGGAAGTGCTGCACAAGCTCTGCAGGCGCGGTATGGGGCCTTGACTGCATGTGCCCTCACTTTTCTCTGGTTTTTGTTCTCTCACGCTTGTCCCACCCAGACAGAGAGCCTGGCAAGAAAAAACAAAAAAACATGTTTGTCCGTATGGAAAAACGGGACCACTGCACACCTTGGCCCTGGCTCCCAATCGCTTACCCGCATACATCAGTTGGTGGCAGTTGCACGCAGGTCTGGCTTTTGGCATCGGGTCGGAGACAGACCAGGCCAGGAGGTTCTGCGCGCAGATCGAGGTCGAGTATAAGAAAAAAACCGGAATGGTGTACGAATGAAAAGACTGAAAGACGGGCAAAAGTTCATCAGGCAAACAAAGTACCACATCGAGCGGAAAGGTTCCCCTTTTTCATCTTCTACGTCGCCGCTAAACAAAGTCCGATTGAGAGATGCTGGGTGAGGAGAACTGCCCGCGTGTGTGCGTACAAAGCCAATCGAGCAAAAAAGGGAATTGAAAAGCTGCAAGTGAAGCCTCTGTGAGTTTCAAGGGATCAGTCTGTAAGGAAGAAACAGCCAAAAAAGAATCAAGTACGGGGAGAAAGACGAAATCAGAAAGCAAGATGGCAAGCAAGAGTCAGCCTAGTTCCTGACCTCTGCAGAGAAACGAACAATTGACCAAGCCCCTGCCGAGATCGCAACGTCAAGTCTCGTGCGATTTGTCTCGGGGCTGCAGAACGGACGCAGACAAGTTGAGTAGAAAAATGTACACAAAAATTGTATGCAAAGGCATTTGGAGAAGACAAAGTGGAAGAGCTTTCACCCACACAACCACAACCCTTTGACAGAGGTCGATTGGCGCACATCCTGAGAGTGTGTCAACGGACCAGCACAGAACCAAACAGCGGATGCACATCCCTACCTGGCAAACAGGCTGCTGATCAGATCAGCAGCTGACTGACTCCAGAGAAGTTAAGGAATTCAGAAAGCGAATTCCTGACAGAATGCGAAACCCCTGTAAGCCCCTAGCTGTATTGAACGGCACACACTGCTTCAGTTTCACAAACACATTACACTTACTCTTCACGATACAGTTTTTGAGTAAAAGTAGAGACTTTTTCTATCAAAAAGAAGCAGTTCCACATACCCACAAGGACACAAGTAGGCCTACCCTACCCACTTGTATTCATTCCAGTACACGACGCGCTGTCTGCCTTGTTCTCCCTCTGCATCCTCATCAAGGGGGGTCGAAAAAACCCTGTGCGACCTCAGTTGCCATTTTGCCGTCTCCTCATTCAACCCAGACGACCGGAAGGCCGCCTGCACGGCCTCGGGGTCCGCCGTCTCCGTCTGCTCACCCACAAAAGCGGAGGGGGCACGAGTCAACAGTGGTCTCGAAGCTCCCGGTTCTCTCAGCAGGCTGTACTCCTCTCCATACACATACCTGATGCTGTGCAGAGGAGGAAGTCCAGGCAAAACCCAGGGCCACTCAAAGGCGCAGGACTTCCGAAGATCACACGGAAACCGTGCAAAGCCTCTTGGGTTTTGCTTCACGTACGCAACGGAGCCGAACGTCTCCTGTCCCTTTTTCTCTTCGTCTTCTTTCCCTGCAGGTTCTACAGAGGAAGCGCTTGGAGGAATCGAATCGTAAGGAGAAGACTGGAGGGCGAACTCAGGGGGGAACAGACCGAGGGACTCCAGGCTTTCCGACAAATCACGAAGCCCACGGAAGTCCACAGGAGCGAGGCTCAACCCAGAGTCTTGATGTTCTAGAATGCCTGCAGAAAGAAAGAAAAGGCATGCATCGGATGGAAGAAGACAACGCAAGAAAGAAAAGATGGAAAGAAGGAAATGGAGAAGGAGGGGGATTTCTGGGTGACATGCAGTGCTTGTGTCGGTAGAGACTTTCTGGAGTATGCTGTGCCCCTCTCGGACTATGTAGGCGTGTGGACACGTACGTTCATATGTGTGCGAGAGAGAGGGAGAATAGAGAGCGAAAAAAAATAAAAATTGGTCTGTCGACGAAGAGAAGGGAAGGAAACACCAAATCTCCGAGGCGCACAACAAGAGAAAGTGTGATGTCCTCTTTCAGTCTGCATATTCTTCTTCTAATGTTTCGACATATGCGCCGCTTGATTCTCAACAAACGCACCTCCATGCCACCCCTTTCCTCTCTCGAACCCATAGAGAGTGTCGATAAACATGGAGAAACGCCCACCTACAGCCCTAAATCCCTCACCGACCAAGTCCGAACCTTTGCCCACTGACCGTCTTCTGAAAAGAATCTTCTGTGCATATGCACCAGAAAAAGCCGTTTGGGCTTCCAGTATTCGTACCTGCACGCACGAGCGAGAGGGAAAGAGAAGAGAAGAGAAGAGAAGAGAAGGGTGCTTGCACGCCGAAACAGCAGGAAGTGATACCCAGGCAAACACCGCTAGGCAAGAAAGCAGGGAAGCTGTATGACGTATCTACAGAGAACTGAAAAGAGGAAAACACGATCAGCCAGCCAGTCTTCTGTTTGCTGTGACACAAGAACCCCCCTCCTGCTGTGAACAGCATGCATGACTCACGTGCCTCCTGCCCCTGCTCCTGTTGGCCATATGAATTCTCGGAGTTGCACAGGGAGCTTCTTCTCGGCATCGTGCAGCCACACCGGACCACTCTTCTCCTCTTTCAGCCGCCCCAGCAGGAGCACCAGACCGCAAAGCACAGGTGCCAAGAGGACCAGAGGAGAGAACAGACGAGTCGACTTAGAAGACAGCCCCACAAGCGCGAGGGGAAGGCTTCCGATAAACAGAAGAGCCGATACCGCACCTGCATGCGCAAACAACGAATTCGTATCACAAGAGGACGCAAAAAATAACAAAACGTAGACCGCCAGAAACAGAAGATTGTCAAACAACTGAATTTGCGCACCCCAATACACCAGAAGAACTGGTCTAATGACAAAAAGGGGAGGAAGAAGATCTTGCCTGGCCCTTATAAAGGCACCAGAAGGGAGGGCGAATTCCTCGGTGCGCTCCCCTGTCTGTCCGAAGATTTGCAGCAGAGAGGTAGAGACAGCTAGCGGACATAGAAGGGACCAGACAGAAAGCTGAGAAGAATCCATGTTGAGAAACATCGGGGACCATAAAACAAGGACACTGGAAACATTCGATTTCTGTCTATCCTTGTGTCTGTTTCTGTCTACCCACCTCCCTGGCTGACTGTCTGCGTGTTTGTCTGTCGGTCTGCTTTTTTGTCTGCCTGCCTGTCTGCCAAGACCACAGACTGACTGCAAACGGGTCCGATGACCAGGTCTGGAGAGCTCGGCATTTCTCCTACAGGCAGATGTTCATGTAACAAGGGCAAGAAAGCAGAAGGAGAGGCATCGGGGTTGGCGAACGTTGTCAAGACGCACTCGAAAGTTGCACACCCGCACACACACGACACTGAAACCCATGCGACCACAGCGAAAGCAGTAGAGACGCAGTCTGCCGGAAAGGTAGCCAAGGCAAAAGGACTCACCACAACCCCATGCACGCAGCCCACCCACCTGCACGACTGGTGACCGGAAGGAAGGCAGAGAGCAAAAGCAATGCTCCCCCCATCATGATGGCAAAAGAAAAGGCCAGGCCCAAACAACCCAACACGACGCACAGAAGCCTCAAGACCCCTCCACATCCTCCCCTGTCCCCCCCCCTTCCCTTTGAAGACCCCTCTCTCTTCTTCTCCTCCTTGGTCTCCACCCCCCCCTTTCCAGTTGACTTCGGAAGAGGACCCAGAGACAATCCAAGCAGCAGCACGCTGCCAGATGAAACGAAGAGAAAGGGAATGTACACAGACCCGAGCCTGCACACAAAAACGACGAGACAAAGGAGCTCATTGGAGAAAAAGGCAAAAAAAGAGAAAGAGCGACAATCGGCCAGAACCCGTTGAACAAACTTCATGCGACCTTCAGACAAGAAAAGAACACCCCAAAACGATTGTGATATAAGATTGTATTCAACCTTCAACTAGAATAGAAAAGACTCACGGGAAAAAACAACTTCCATGTGCATCTTGACAGACGGGGAATACGAAGGAATTGGAACAGAAAACAAATTCAGAACAAACACAGATGTATTTCACTAAATGACTAAACTCATACATCATGGAACACACTGCATTTCTCTTTCTGCACCTGACCTGAAATATGAAGCAGCGTACAGCAGAATTGACCAGGTCACCACGACCCCCGCCATTGCCGTTTTGAGTTCCTCTGATTCCCACAGAGACTTCGGGACGGCCAGGGGGAATGACCGGCCCTCTTTCACCCGACTCCTTTCTAACCTGCACACATGCACATACAAATAAAGCCGCAAACAATAGATGCAAAAGAACCCGAACTATTCCAAGGAGCAGTAAAAAGCAGGGGAAAGAGTTAGATGCGTCAGCAGCTGATAAGTCAACCCTCTGCCATCCAGACAGCCGGAGAGACTGTCTATCGTCGGACCCGGTTTGTCTGTCGATCAAATTACCGTTCCTTTCTTTCCCGTCACTCATTGCTTTGTTCTCTCTCACAATGAAATTCTCGCCCCATCCTGTTTATTGTCTCATGCCCACTCCGATGCTGTACCTTCTGTCTGTGTGTCCCTGCCGACCTCTGCTGCAGTTCTTTGAGACAGTGTAGCACTGCGTGCACACCTAGCGGAGCGTAAAGAAGGGCAGCCAGGTGGAGTCGAGAGAGCCAAAACATGTCGGCCCCTCCGAGAAAGACTAGGCCTGAATGCATAGATGTATGTGCATTGCGTAGAGACAACGAGGTGAATGCAAATCGACTGAATGGAGAAAAAGTGCCAGAAAGATGCAAATTAGGTTCTCAGCCTGCCCGCAGACCGGAGAGAAAATAGGAAAGAATGAAACCGACAAAGCAACAGAAAGAGAGAGGCGGGCAATGTCTCAGACAGAGGAACGTGGGATACCGTCTCGCTGCTTTGTTTGACTGGTTGTGTCTTTGTGATGCTTGTTGGTTGTTGTATTCGCAAAGAAAGAAAGAGCAAGGGAAGGAAGGAAGACAGTGACCGACCTCCTGCCAAGACGCCACTCACAAGGGCTCGAACGATGGCCCAAATCTGCAACACAGTTTTTGTCAGCAGACACCCACACAGAGAAAGGGGTGCATTGAAAACGAGAAATGCTGCCAAAGGAGAAGAGTCTCCAAAGGAAAGCCTTCTTTCTTTCTCTTTGTTTGATCCTCCCACACACCTAGACTGTCCTCGTACCTGCGGGAATACACTGACGTCCTGCAAGCTCCATAACTTCCCGAAGTTACTTGAGAAGAAAACAGCAAAAGCAGACCAGACGGGAAAGACTACTTGCAGAGAGAAAAGGGAGACGACAGTAAACGCTCGTCAACTCGGAAAGGTCGTACTAACCAAGCATCAAGTCGAATAGAAAAAATGCACTCGAGGACTCTGCGGGTCTAGACCCAAATCGATCCACGCACCTGGTACCACGCGGCTCGCATCAACCCGAGTACAGAAAGCCGTGTGCGAGCCAGCGCAATCACCTTCAGAACGACCACAAAGGGAAGGAGGTAATGGAAGACGAAGTCCTTCCTGCACAGGCAGATGCCAACAACGAAAAGAGGAGGGAGGGAGGGCAGATCCAGAAGAGCAGGAAGGAGAAGACGCAGGAAGGATTCGGGCAACCAGTCTTACTTGAACCTGCCAACAGCAGCATCCGTTCATCCCTTTTTCCGTTGGTCCATCTACCAGCGGACGAAAAGAATCTATGGAAACCAGTTGAGAGTCACTCAATCGAGAACTTGAGTGAGATAGAAAACAAGTCCAGCTGGCCACACGAAATTAAATCAAAGTAGGTAGATCGATAGAACACAGCTCCAGACAGGCAGACAGACAGACAGACAGACAGACAGGCAGGCAGACAGGCAGGCAGACAGACAGACAGACAGGCAGGCAGGCAGACAGGCAGGGAGGCAGGCAGACAGACAGACAGACAGACAGGCAGGCAGGCAGATACACAGGCAGACAGACAGACAGACAGACAGGCAGGCAGACAGACAGACAGACAGGCAGATAGACAGACAGACAGACAGACAGACAGGCAGGCAGACAGGCAGACAGGCAGACAGACAGACAGACAGGCAGGCAGGCAGATACACAGGCAGACAGACAGACAGACAGACAGACAGGCAGACAGACAGACAGGCAGGCAGACAGACAGACAGACAGGCAGATAGACAGACAGACAGACAGACAGACAGACAGGCAGGCAGACAGGCAGACAGGCAGACAGACAGACAGACAGGCAGGCAGGCAGATACACAGGCAGACAGACAGACAGACAGACAGACAGGCAGGCAGACAGACAGACAGACAGGCAGATAGACAGACAGACAGACAGACACAGACAGACAGACAGATAGACAGACAGACAGACACAGACAGACAGACAGACAGACAGACAGACAGTGAGGAAGCGAGTGATGATCGACTGACGTCAGCACGACCAGGAAGAGACCCGCTACATCGAACCAAAGGGCGGCTCTGTCATCGTCGGGGTCTTCGCTTCCTTGTGCAAAGTGTCGGTCTCTGTCTCGCTGTAATTCTCTGGAAGGCAGACAAAGAAAAGGACGGAGGGGGGGGGGAGGAGCGGGACGTAGAGAGAAGTGAGGACTGGGAAAGGCAAAATGCACAGAAGTAGCAAACACGTGCGCTTGTAACACACAACGCATACTACTCAATAATATGTTTGTTTGTGCTTCGATTGATCAACTTGTTCAGACCTCCCCACTTCAGCAGAGGCTATCGGCTTGAATTGTGATCAAACGTTCTTTGCCTTCTTTGGTTTTTTTCACCACCCCAACCAACTTCCTCTTTCTTCTTCACAGGTCCGTTCTGTCTATCTGCTCTATAGTTTCTGCTTCTCTTTTATACGAATGAAGAGACAAACGGACGCACACATGGAGAGACTGAATTGTGCATGCACATGTGCATCATGCAAAATCTAATCTCTTTGTTGACTCACCTGATGAGTGCCAGCAGGTTGTCTCCGTATCGTTGAATGGACCCCTGCAGGCATTCCAATGCGCAAGTGACAAGAAGAAACATTACCGCTGACTAATGCAATCAACTGATCGCTGCTTTGCATTTGGAACACTCATATTCCTCATGCATGGGGGGGGGGAGAAGAGAAAAAGACGAAAGAAAGTGTCGAGAATCCTCCCTCTATCTAACCGAAGACAAGAAAGAAGACATGTGAAAGCAGTCACAAGGCAGGCTAGTCTCGTCAACGCGTGATCGACAGACGGAATCGGAGCGTAGACATGACAGAAGAGGCACGGAGAAACAAATGGGTTAAAGGAGCCACCGATTCACTTGAACAGATAGATGGGTTTCCGTCCCTTTCGTTTTCTGCACTCCATCGCAACAGTGCCCCCTTCTTTGAAGTTCCTCATCTCTTGTTATTCCCTTCTTTGCTTCTTTCGCTCCTGTGGATTCCTTTCTCTCTCTCCACCTCCTTGCTCTCCCTCCTCCTCCACCGGCCTATTGACGCAAGCAAGCAATCACCTTGTCGACATTCTCGGCAACATCCCGGGAGGTGTGGTACACCCATCCCTTGTTGGCCCAGGCAAAGTCGAGGCCTCTCATGCCGCCGTAGTCACGAAACACTCTGAAGAATGCAGAACATTCATTCATTCATTCATTCATTCAGGCGGGAGGGGACAGGAAGAAACATGATTTTACATAGAAAGGGAGCGAAAAAGGAATTATAAGACTCCAAATACACAAACACGATGGGCCTGTTTTCTTATCCCCTTCCTCATCCTTTGTGCCTCTCTCTTCCCAGCGTTCCCTCTGTTCCCCAAGCACCCATGAATTAATTGTCTCGAATGTGTTCAACTGTCCAAGTGTTTCAAATACCACCAAACACAGACAGACCCTCTCACTCACCTGTAGTCAGTGTCTCCGGGGAAGATCTTCAGTTCGAACACGTCCTGTGCAAGAGACAGGCCGCAGGGCGACGACACGGCCCGACCGTAGGCCCTCAGGACCCAGGGAACTCCCGGCCCGGCCTGAGAGCATTCATGCATGCAGCAGAGAAGAAGGAAGGAGGGTCGTGCAAAGAGGGTGTGTGTGCACGGATCGACGCATCGGGAGACAATTCCAGATGAGGAGACTCTTGGTGAGAGAGCAGGGAGACACGCGTGGGGGGGGGCTCTTCTACATGGAGACAGAGCGCAGACAGCCTTTTCGTCCCACCCACTCACTCTCTCACTCGAAGATCGGTCAACTACCCAATAAGGAGATGAAGGGAGAAACTCAAAGGAGGGCAGATCAATCTAGTCACCTTTTGCCTCCCTCCCTCACGTCCTGACTGATAGCATGCACAGACTCACCTGAAAGATGATTTCCTTCCCCCCACTTCCCGCTGCTTCCAGGTTCAGGAGCTGCACAAGACACAGGAGCAAAGGTTGGTAAGGTGAGGGGGGAGCTTCGTGCGAATGAAGGGAAAGAGGCAGATCGAGTCATGCAGCAGGCGGGCAAACAACTGTTTTTTTGTCAGGAATCATGCACGGCTTATCCTCCAAGCATGCTGCTAGATGGACGCACTCACACCCCCACACAGATACTGTCTTGCCTTCCTGTCGCGTGTTCACATCCGCACATTCCGCAGAAAGAGAGACAGAGAGGGCTAACAGACAACCCGCCTGCCTGCCTGACTGACTGCCTGACTGCCTGCCTGACTGACTGACTGCCTGACTGACTGACTGCCTGACTGACTGACTGACTGCCTGACTGCCTGACTGACTGACTGACTGCCTGCCTGACTGCCTGACTGCCTGCCTGACTGCCTGACTGCCTGACTGCCTGACTGCCTGACTGCCTGACTGCCTGCCTGACTGACTGACTGACTGCCTGCCTGACTGCCTGACTGACTGACTGACTGCCTGACTGCCTGACTGCCTGACTGCCTGCCTGACTGACTGCCTGACTGCCTGACTGCCTGACTGACTGCCTGACTGCCTGCCTGCCTGACTGCCTGACTGCCTGCCTGCCTGCCTGCCTGACTGCCTGACTGCCTGACTGCCTGACTGCCTGACTGACTGACCACGCGGACTTTTGAGTTTCGAGGGACGCCCCCAGGAGGCGGGAGGTGGACATTTTTCCTTCTGCTGGTTTTTTTTTCTGCTATCTCCTCTCCTTCACCTCCCACCCACGGGTGTTGTGCAACGAAACCATGGGACGCCATGAGGATTGGTTCTTCCCCCCCTGCAACGATCGAACCGCAAGAAAAGAAAGAAAGAATGTTTTGACTGCATGTTTTTCCACACACAGGGGAAAACAAAACAGAGACTGGAGGAAACAGACAGGAAGGAAACAAAAACACGAGAGGAGATTTGGGGGAAGGGTAGAGACCTAGCAAGGGACCGATTTCAACTTGATCGAGCTTCGCAGACACTCTCCTTCATGAACTGACCATTGAAGTTGAATATGATGGGGAACTGTAGTTGTGTCCCGAGCTTTTCTTCGGACGAGTTCAGGAGGTTTCGCAATGTTTCTAACATTATCGCACACATCGAATTTGCGTCCGCACCTACACACACACACACACACACACACTCGTCTATTCAGGCACTCACATACAAAACACGGAGAGACGGGCTCGGTGAAACAGTATACATTGAGTGAGAGAGTAGAGGGAGATATTCAACAAATGTAGGACATGCAGACCGACAGACGGACAGACAGATAGACAGACCGACAGACAAAGGAAAGGCCGAATCAAAGGGACGCCCACAGAAAGAAAGAAAGGCGAGAAGGGGAGAGGAAGAAGGAAGGAACAAAGGACACGCAAGGCCTTGCAAACTTAGCAGAGGAAGTAGAAGAGAAGACGGGGGAGTATATAAAAGGCCATGAATGGTCGAGCCCACTGCCAGAGGCAGCTTGAAGAAAGGCAAACCAGAGCCGTTATAAGCACCCGAGGGCTCTCTCTGCGCTTCAGCCCCCCTTCCAACAGCCCCCCGACCCACCAGCGGGAGACCCAAAAGCAGAATCATAGTGAGAGGCCACCAGAATTGCTGCACACATGCATGTTCCCAAAATGACCACGCAGACGGAGATCGCAAGACACAATGTGCATTTGCCAACATACGCAACGAGGACTGCGAACACAGACACGCTCACAGCCCTGAAGAAGTCACCCATCAGAGGAGGGAGGCAAAGTTTTGTGATGAAGATCGAGATGACGTACGGCGTTCTGGGGGAGTTTGTACGAGAGAAACACCACACCACAAAGAGAAAATGGACACACGTTCGTGTCTATCAACAAGAAACGGGTGGCCAACCAAGTAGTGTCCCCCCCTTTTTTCTTGTTCCTTTCTTGACCCCTCCCCTGCTGCCCACATGCAGAGTCCTTCCTTACAGAACAGACAGAAAGCTAGAGGGACATACAGTCTTTCCTTCTTACCCTTTGCCTCTGGATCCGCGGTCTTCGGTGTAAGTTTGATTGCGACGTTCGTGTGCCCCGTGTAGACCTGGTTTGTTCCGTGCAGAAAGGGCACAAACCTGCATGGTAAAGCGAACAAACACAAAAACATCATTGCACGCACAGGTGCAAGCAGGCAGACAGATAGACAGACAGATCCAGAGACATTTCACATATACACAGAAACACAGGGATGGAGAACGGGTAAGAAAGAGGAGAACAAGGGCTGAGATAGACATATTGATAGACAGGGAGAGACCGAGGGGGGCGGGTAAAGAGAGAGACAGAGAGAGAGAGAGAGAGAGAGAGAAAGAAAGAAAGAAAGAAAGAAAGAAAGAGAGCGGTCGGGAGGGAGGTAGGGATGGATGGAGGGAAGGAGGGAGGGAGGGAGGAGACAGACGAGGAGGAGCAGAAGGGAAGACTGGTAGGTTCTTTAAGGCATGCATCGACAGTGCAGACGATTCTTTCGATGTTGAAAGAAAACGGAAGGAGCTGGGCTGCCATCAGGAGAGAGGGGCTCTCTCTGCTACGATTACGATCGAGAACTGATTCCGACGAAAGCAGAGGAAGAACTGTGCACGGGCTCTTGGCAAGTGGAGGGAGGCCTTCGAGGAGACGGCTGAAGACTGAAGGAGACAGGTAAAACGGAGACGGGAGACGGGAAACTCAAGAGACGTGGAAGAAAAGACGAGAGGGGATCGTACTGACAGAGTTCCATTGTAATCTGATTTGACGCTAATCTCAGTGTGGAACATGTCTCCAAATTTTGCCGAAGCGAGAATGGACTTGACCTCATCAACAATTAAATTCACGGCCGTCTCTTCATTTTCAATTGTGCCAACTTCCTTTGGCCCAAGACCACTCAGTTGATTGAGAAAGGCCCGGGTTCTACCCTCTGAGAAAGTGTCCAGAGGTGCATCGTCGACAGGCTCCGCAGTCTGGTAGAGCCGTCGCACAAGAAATACGGTGCAGCTCGAGAGCAAGGCTACCCATAGCACGCGGAAGGCAAAGAGGGTCCACATCTTGGTCTTTTTTACGCTTACTCCAAACGCTCCTTCCCTTCGAGTACGAATCAAACGGTAGCTGTGAAACTGGGCTTGAATTACAAAAACTGTTGTAGACGGGTTCCATGATGTTCCATGATTGTTCCATGTGGTTCGATGTCAGGCTAAGTGGAAACTGGTGCTTTGATGTCGAAGTATGCGCTGCGCGCGCGCGCCACCATGCAGTCCGCGGCGTACGCGAGGGGCTGGGGCCCCGTGCACACCAAGCCCGGCCCACTCGGACGGAGGCTATGTTTGCATTGCCGATATGAATGAAAGGCATCCTGCGCGGTGAATAAGTTTCTCAGGAAGGAAGCATTCCGAAGAAGACAGACTAAGAGACTTCAAGGACAGGTGAGGAACGCACTGGGAAGCTCATTGGATGAGCAGGTGCTGGTAGAAAGGTATGGATCGGTATGGAGTAATCACAAAGATAAGACTGAGAACAAGTTAGAAGAGAAGAGAAAAGAAAAAAGAGGACCACAAGAATACACAATGGTACACAATGGTATGCTGAAAGCAATAAAAAACCATTCAAAAGAATATGAGAGCACAAGGCGCCAAAGAAAGAAAAATGCAGAAAAATATATAGAAAGTGCGTGCGCATGAAGAAAGATGAAATGTCCCCAAGAAATACTAAGAAATGTCCTATCATCTATATAGTGTGATTCATATTTTCTTTGCAATGGTTCTCTCTAGCTCAGCTAATATCTGAAAACATGTATGCATAGTTCAGAACAATTGTTAGTTTTTCATGCTTAAGAAAAAAGGCAGGCCACAGGGCATCATCCTAAGTATGATCTGAGCTTCGGCGATGAGGCGCACCGGCCCTCTTACCGTTTGCAGGACAGAGTAGCGAGCAAACTTCTAAAAGTATTTAAAAGATTAAACACCAACAGCTAGAATACGATAGTACGTATTCTATAAAGCATTATTAAATCACTTGTCACTATTTTTACTCCCCTAAAAATATATCGCGCATTTTAACGGAAAAGGCTAATCATACTATAAATGCTACAGTGTAGTGGTAGTGAATGTGGGGGGGCATTTCCTCCATTTATTTCTATTCATTTTCTAAATTTATCCTCGAATTTGATAGCACATGCGTTAGCATAGCTTATAACATGCACCAGCAATGTGATGCATACACAAGATGAAAAATGCTATTATTACAGAAGACCACTCCAGATTACTCCAGCTATCGATCTCGGTCATCGGTGGCAGGCCTGGTGATTATTACTTTCTAAGTGACTTGCGACAGGTCAATCACTCGTTGCATGTATCTTGGTGTGGGGGGCCTCTTGAGAAAGTAGAAAAACTCCTCTTCGATAGAAGGCAAAGGGGCTGCATCGAGGTCCACCTTCGTGTCTCCTGACTTTTGAGGAGACGCCAGAGTGACACTCGGAGGCGACGAAGACAAAGACGAGAACGATCCTTTTTCAGAAGCCCGAAGGAAGCTCAGAGGGTCCTCTCTTTCCAGGACGAGACGGCCCCTCTTCCGCAATTCCATGCGGGCCCTGAGAAAGCGCAGTATCAGTTCTTTTCCCCACCCGTACCCTAACGAATACGCCTTTGTGGCTTGAAAGAACGACGTGTTCGGCCAGGAAGACTCGGGCTTCAATCCCTTCTCCTGCATCACCTCCATTGCAGCCTCCTTGCTGATACGACCGTCCACCATGTCGCGACACACCTGTAAGTAACATGCACCACCAGATAGCATGCAGTCATGAAAAAAAGCGCATCACGGTAGATGCATGTCCAATGGTGAGTGAAAGGACTTGCCGTCACTCACCTGTCAAAGCGTCTTGTCCGCTGCTCCACCTCTTAATTCAACCGCAGTCGGCCAATCCCTTTCTCTCTCACCCCCCCGCCCCCTCACTCACTAACGCGATATCTCATTCAATCACTTCCTCGCTTACCCACTCACTCGCTCACTCACTCTCTTTCTCACGCACACCATGTATTTCTCATTCACTTCCTTACTCACTCACTCACTCACTCACTCACTCATTCAAGATCTCACTTGCTCCTTCCTCTTTGCTTCTTTTGTTTGTTGGCGTTTCTTCATTCTTTAGAATATCCTTCTTTGCACACACAAAAACCGCAAAGCAATGTGTGCGCATGCAGATGGATACAATACACATACCTGTGTGTAAACTCTCTAGAGACATGTGACCAGCTCATGAACCTCAAGCAAGCCTCTCGCCCTTTGTACCAGAGACCGCAGCTCGATCTCCGACTCCTTCTGCCCCCCCCCCTTCAACCCCACCAACGCAGGCAACACCCGGGAAACCAGATGCTCCTGCCGGAGCCGAAAGCCCTCAGGGACTTCTTCTGACAAGCGAAACAAAAACGGGATGTCCGAGCTGAAAAATCCTCCAGGAAATTTAGCTCGGCCCTTTTTTTCATATTCCGGTGACACAACGAGTCGATAGGGAAAGATCAACTCGACCGCGAGCTCTGCCGCGCCCTCGAGGAGAAAATTCAAAGCGCAAAAGTCAACAAAGAGGTACACAAAGAGGGCCCACTCAGGAAAAGTTTCGGCAAGATTGGCTAGAGAGACGAATTGAGTGTGGTGGTTGCCTTCGTGTGCGGCGAGCTGTTGGCACTTTTCTGCGGTGATCGGTCTCGCGAGGTTCAGTCGCATGGAAGATTTGAGGAGGACTCCTCGGGAAGGCTCGCAGTATGCCTCAGCGGGGTCACTTGGGTTCTCATACGCAATCACGGCGAGGGAAGCCTCGGGGGGGTGATCACACATTCTGCTGTCGACCTCTTGCGCGTCTTCCAAAACGGTTTTGAAAATGGTTTCGTAGCTCTGTTTGGGAATACCGAACCTTCCTCTCATGCTCTGATATTTCTCGAACAAACTCTCACCTTTTTCCCTTTCTAACATACTCGCAAGTCTGTCGAGGATCATTTGAACAACAGACGGGTCCAGGTAGTCGCTGTCGACAGTGGTGTCATAGAGCCTGAGAGCCTCTTCGTCAAAGGACATAGAGCGGGTATCCACAACCCTCTCGATGTACGCAGTCAGGGCGGTTGAGTGAGCTCTAATCCAATCCAGACGAAACAGCTGCTCAGCCAGGAATATCTTCGCAATCTCTTCAGGACCATCTGCTTTCACTTTTTTGCTGGCTTTTTGCTGCTGCTGCTGCTGCTGCTGGGGTGTCTGTTTCTGTGCAGAGAGATCCAAGGTTCTTTGGATCTCCCCGAAAGCTTCCTCTGCCATCGTCTCTATGCCTCTACACTCTTGCAAAAGGCCCCTAAGCATCTCTTTCTTTTCCTTTGTGTCAACAGCTTCACTCTCTTCAGTGCCGTCTCCTTCCTCTGCTTCGCTTTGTCTTCTGGCCAGAGACAGAAGCTGCACCGGCCCCAGACCAGAGCATGGAGCCTCCTGCTTTTTTGAAGAAAATCCAGAGAGCTTTCCCTCGGCTGCTCTGGTTCGGAGGGAGAGAGACACCAGGCGGGCTGCAAGATCATCTGTGCGGGTTTTTCTTTCCTCAGTAGCAAGTCGTCGAGACAGACTCGGTCTCTGTTCACAGAGGCAAAGGCGTACAGTGGTTGGTTGAAAAAACGCAGTGACCTGCTCATGTACCCATCTGGGTGTGTATGCCCGTGATCCATCCGACCAGAGGAATGCTCCAGCAAACGAGACTCCTGCGACCGTGGGCACAAGGAGACGGAGACGGAAACGAATCAGGGGGATGAAGATCTGCATTGGCATATATACTCTAAAGCAAAGAAGCAAAAGCCATTTGGACTTCCACTATACTGGTAGTGTGCATCCGAGTGTTTCAAGCAGTTGAGCATGTACCTAGCTCCCCCCAAAAAATTAAGGAGGTATAGATTGAGCCATGATTGAGCCCGACGGATCATGACGGATCTGACTGTCGATATCATCCTTAATTGAATCAATTGAAGCGGGACCGGGCGCGCCGCCGCCGCGGCGGGGGGGCGCGGCCGGCCGCCCCGCACCATGCATGCCTGCATTCAAACCGCAAGAAGCAAGTTCTCACCGCTGTCTGACCTGTTTGTCAGTGTTTGATTCCTTTACCTAAAAGTGTTTGAAGCCTTTTGTCAGTCAGTTCTTTCTGCAGATTCCCAAAATCGAAGAACACGCTCCTGCAGCAGTTGGTCGTGTAAGTCTTCTTTCGCGGTTGAGCTAGAGTGCTGCTCGACGGCAAATACTCGTGACCGCGTGATCTGTCTCCCCTCTGAAATCTTTCAGTGGCGACGTACGTGATGAGCACGAGCCGGGCTGTGGTCATAGAGCGGGAGCTCCAGTTCGTTGATGTCTCCTCTCTAAAATCCACAGCAGCAACGCAAGAAGCGTCGAAAGATCTCCCGAAGCTCCTGGCTTCCAGTCATTTTTTCCAAGATGCCGACCTTCCGAGTCAGACCTGGGACCTTCCTGTCAACTCGACCTTCGCTCCGGCAGGGGCGGGTTTGCGGAATACCACGGTGGTCTGTTATCTGAATTCTACCATCCAAGCACTGACCCACAACCCCGCATTCTGCAACTTTCTGCTCTCCGAAAAGCACCCGCAGAACTGTCGCAGGAGGGGGGAAGATTGTTTTATCTGTACTTTTCAGAAACATGCCCGGCAGGCATTTGAAGCGCGGGGCAAAGCAAAGGTCCTTGGCAACAACCAAATTTTTGGTCCGCTCCGAAGAGAGTGGAGGATAGATCGGTTTGAGATGCAAGATGCCCACGAAGCCTTCATGAAACTTGTTGAGATGTTGAACTTCGCTTGCATCCCCGGATCCCAAGTGGAGACGTTCAACAAACTCCCCGAGCCCAAACAGGCCACCACCCTCATCAACAAACTGTTTGGCGGTTTCATCAGGTCCACTGTGCGATGTCTGGCCTGTCACAAGGCTTCTCATCGTTTTGAACTCTGCACAGATCTCCAGGTAGAACTCCAAGGTCGGTCCGTTGGTCTCTCGGACTTGGGGAGGAAGAGGAGGATTGATATTCGTTCTCTTTATCTCTTTCCGCTCAGATGCGGATACCTGACCTGTCTTTCCATGACTGCGTGTTTGTTCCCTGTTTGGAACGTCTTTCTGTCTGTGTGCCTGCAGGAGTGAACTCGGTGAGGGACGCTCTGAGGAAATTCACCGAGAGGGAAATGCTGACTGGCGCCAATCAATACGAGTGAGTCCGTCGCTTGTTTCTTCAATGTTCTTCTCCGCATCCACGCTTTTTCTACCCGATGCTTCCCTTCTGGTGTTTCTTTCTTACGACCCGCACTCCCTGAGGATCGGGTTGGCCTGTTCAGCCATGCTGCCGATGTGGGTAGGCGCTGCGACCTCATTCATGAATTGATTCCAGATCCGCCCTTCACCCTCCCTCACCCGTTGTCTGTCGCTTGTTTGTGTTTCGTCCTTTTTGCAGATGTGAGTCGTGCAAAGGAAAGAGGGACGCATACCGACAGTCGACCGTCCACCGGCCCCCGAGAAACCTCCTCCTGTGCCTGAAGAGGTCAGTCAGTCAGTTGGGACTGGCTGGGGTGGGTGGGCAGGCCGGAGGGCTGAGGAAAATTTTGGTGGCAGAAATGTGAGGGAAAGAGAGACATGTAGAGGCGGGGGGCGTTGAGACACCTGGAAGCGGAATAAATGAAATAGATGTGCAAAGAAAGGAAACTTGGAGAGAAAAAAAGACCTGTCTGACATGACAGAAGGGACAGAACAGAATAGCTTCGAGTCCAGAGACGGAGAGGAGAGGAGAGATGCGTGGCAGGAGAAGAAGCTTGGGACAGGGAAAGGAGCGGTCATCCTCTCGCCTTTCCTTCCCTCGCTTGCTTACTACTTGCTTACTTCTTTCCTTCCCCTGCTTTCTTTTTTTTTTCGTGTTTCTTTTCTTCCTTTTCTTTCCTCCGTCCTCCGTCTCTGTACGTGCGGCTTCTTCTTTCGCTGATCTCTTTTCTTCATTCCTTTCTTGTCTCTCTCTCCGTGCAGATTTTCGTGGACTGCTTTCGGAACAAAGCGGAAGATCCGGAAGCCGATTTCATTTACCATGGAGATCAATCTAGCGCCTTTCTCTTCCAGAGCTGCAGAGATCTCTTCTCCTGTCGCGGAAAAGACGGAAGATGGGGAGGGGCAGGAGAGGGGAAAGGGGAGGAGAGCCAGGAGGGAGAGGCAGCAGAACTCTCTTTCCTCTGCCTCCGCGGACAGCCCCCCCTCGGGCGTGACGTTGAAAACACTGCAGAAGGAGGGGGAGCATGAGCTGATTAAAAAGTGTGCGTACGAACTCTGGGCAGCGGTGATGCATCATGGAAAGGGGATGTCGACAGGACATTACACGGCATGCTGCAAGGGCGTGGATGGGAAATGGAGGATTTTTGACGACGAGGATGTTCGGCCTCTCAGGGTTCGTTGGTCGGGGAAGAGTGGGGGGGGGGGGGTTCGGGGAAGGACGGC